>PDUO01000028.1:770912-850096 GCA_003008705.1 Pezicula radicicola
CAGCAGGCTCAGTACCCGAGACGAGGCCAAACTGCCTGGAACCAACGGTACGGGACGCGGACACGGATAGTGCGAGAGAGCCCATTATTCGGCGCTGTAATTTACGCTTTTCGCCTGTGCGACCCTATTTTTATTTTATTTTTTTCAACAACTCTAAATTCCACCCCAACGGTACATAGAGTAAACACGCACACGACACCGACTCACGTAACAAGCGACGACAGAATACAGTCATCCTTTCGTAATCTGCCCTTCCCTATACAGTGTGTGTCTCCTCCTCCTCCTCCTCCTCCATTATGGATTCGTATAGCGCCAGTACAATTGAAGCAATTCGTTTAAAAAAAACATCGTGTATGAAACTCGGGCGAAACCGCAGGAAGCTGTCAACCTCGTCTGAAGGTTGAATGCTGCAGGACGTCAGTCAGCCTTTCGGAACATCAGGCTGAAAACTAGCGACGACAAGCCTTCAAGCACCACCAAGCACCACCCACGCTACTGCCACGCTTTCGACCCAACCCAGCAGTCACCACCTCGGACCCAAGTCCCAAAGCATTCCCTGAATCCCCAATCCCTACAACCTTCCGGGCGACACCATCCTTACCTTTCTACGGTACTCTAACCCTACCGAAGTAGCTACTACTACTCTCCGCACCAATCCATGTCCGACAGCACCACTTGGGCCACCACCGCGAGCCTACATCATGCCGCTTCCTTCCTCCACCCTCAACGCCCTTCTCCCTAGAACCTCCCAGTCCTTCCAACTTTCTCTCTTCACCCTCAATCGCACCACCAAGAACATGGCCTACAACTATAGTACTTCCTCTTCCACCGCCGCCTCAGACGTCTCAACCCCCCGCTCAACGTCTCCCGCCTCGATGATTTCCTCTCGTTCCTCAACAACGTCCATGAGCAGCAAGCGGATGTCGATATCAAATTCACGCCGCATCTCAGAGCAGAACCCACTATCGAGTATCAACATACAAGCTTTGGAAGCGAGCATGCGCGCCACTGCGTTGGATGGCCTGAGGGGTTACGCAACAGACCATTATGGCGTGGTTAAGCAACACATGAAGACTGAGTACGTGCCTAAATCACATGCTGGCGGCTACCAGATCTTGAGGGAACCAGCGTGGAATAAAGGTACAATACATTCCTCTCTTATCCCCCAACACTTTATTAGTAAACAACACTATCTTGTTTGGATATCTTCTATACTTGGCATATACTACCCAGCTCTTTCGCACATTCAAACTGTCCTACCAATTGTCCCTATACCACCATGGCTCTCTACCACCCCAATATGTTTAGCAACCCTCTAACCAGGGACCTCATAGGCACATCATTTGGTCCTGACGAGCGAGTCCACAAGAACCTCTCCGGCCTCATCCCTCATACCATGGAAACCCTCGAGACACAATGTATACGAGCCATGCGTATGATTGACACACGTGGAACCAGCATTGACAAATACCTCTACCTCTCCTCACTCAAAGCCACCAACACAGATCTCTTCTACAGATTGTTGATCGATCATGTCCAGCAGTTGATGCCTCTCGTCTATACCCCCACCATCGGTGATGTGTGCTTACAGTACTCAACATTATACACGAGGCCTGAGGCTTTATACATCTCCATCAAGCAGAGAAAGTCGATAGCTACCATTTTGAGGAATTGGCCATACGCAGACCCCTCAATTTGCGTCGTCACTGATGGATCTAGAATTCTTGGACTTGGTGACCTTGGTGTGAATGGTGTTGGTATTTCTGTAAGTCTAGATTTTCTCCGAATACACTCACAACCACAACCATGGTACAATTAGCTGACCAATTCTCTAGATCGGTAAGCTTGCACTTTACACTGCTGCAGCTGGTATCCACCCAGAAAAGACGCTCCCTATTGTCCTCGACTGTGGTACTGCCAACGAGACAAATCTCCGTGACCCGCTATACCTTGGTCTCCGCCAGAAGCGTGTGTCTGTAGAAGACCAACAGCTCTTTATGGACGAGTTCATGGCAGCTGTGGAAGAGGTATATCCCAACATGCTTGTCCAGTTCGAAGATTTCGAGACCGAGAAGGCTTTCGGCTATCTCGAGCGCTACAAGCATCGCAAGTGCTTTAACGACGATATCCAAGGAACCGGTGCCGTCGTTTTGGCTGGTTATATTGGTGCAGTAAACCTCTCCGGCGTCCCCCTTGAGGACCAACGTCTTGTTTTCATGGGTGCTGGTTCAGCTGGTGTCGGTGTCGCTAAGCAGGTTATGGAATACTACACTCGCCAAGGAATGTCAGAACAACAAGCACGCGACAAATTCTACCTGGTCGATACACGAGGTCTCGTGACCAAGGACCGTGGTGACAAGCTTGCCGAGCACAAGAAGATCTTCGCCCGTTCAGATAATAATGGTCATCAGTTCAAGACTCTTGAGGATGTCATCGAATACGTCAAACCATCAGCGCTTATCGGCCTCACAGCTACATTCGGTGTCTTCACCGAGTCAGTTGTCCGTGGCCTCAAGGTCTCTGTTGATGCAGGTGGTCTCGGCCGTCGTCCAATTCTCTTCCCTCTCTCCAACCCTCTCACCAAGGCCGAATGTACCTTCGAGCAAGCTGTCAGCTGGACAGATGGAACCGTCATCTTCGCATCCGGTTCTCCCTTCTCATCATTTACCGCAAAGACTGGAGACATGGTTACCACATACCACCCGAACCAAGGAAACAACGTCTACGTCTTCCCAGGTCTCGGTCTCGGTGCCATTCTCGCCAAGGCATCGAGAGTCACCGATGGTATGGTCTACACCTCTGCCGCTGCTCTCGCCGGCTGCTTGAACAGGGAAGAGATCCAGATGGGCCTCATCTACCCGAAGATCAATCGTGTACGTGACGCCTCAGTCATTGTCGCAAGAGAAGTTATGAAGTGCGCGCGGAGAGACGGTGTTAGCACGCTTCCAGAAGAAACCTGGGTTGAGTGGGAAGAATGGGGAGACGTTGCCTTGACAAAATGGATTCAGAGACAAGTCTATGATCCCAAGTGGTAGCTATCTCGACGCAGATGGCGGGTTGACGCTCTGAGGGAGGAAATGGATTGTGTCCGTGGTGGAAGATGGGTCAGTCTTCGTGCAGACGACCAAGAAACCCGGGTTGGGAAATAGATCTTCTCTCGAAGACTTTAGGGATCTACTGGCGTTTCATGAGTGCCTTTTTTTGCTTTTTTGCTTACATGGATTTTGCTCTTTTCAAGATCCTCGAACCTGGATGATGATACCACACTCAATTACTACAACAACTTAGAATGATAAAGGCTAAAGAAAACTGATGGGGGGAATGACGATTGATTCGTCGAGGGGTAGATGAAGACAGTGAGGAGAATAGTCTAGAAGCTTATATATTAATAGAGCATTATACATATTTTCGCACCTAACTATATTTTGGTAGGTGGTTATATATTCAACTTCTTCACGATGCTCTTTGTGTGTACATCGGCCTTTAATTTTTCAAACATTAAATTATTTACATGCTTACTATTATAAAATGTTGAAAATGTTCCCAGCTTTCATTGCTAACAAATGCCGTGTCTTATACTTTTCGCACAGCACTCAATAAGATCGCTAAGCTGTTGTAGACGTCAGGTTGCACAACTTAAATCTAGTTACAGTATTGATGTACTTTAAAGTATATTTTACGTTCTTTTAAACTTCTCAGCTTTAGTTAAACAAAGGGAAATGATCGGGTGTTCACTCTAAAACTTGTGTGCTGACTCGTTGAGTACTCGAAGTACTTTCCAAAGGTACAATAGAAGTACGTAGTGTAGCCCCCCCTTTCTCAAAGCTTGTGGCGAAGTTGTGAATTGTAGCCAATGGTAAAGCATAACGGGCTGGTGAGGGGCTTTAATAGAGGGGTATTAGGCGTCGAGGGGAACATCTCCTTTATGCACGTGCTGCTACCTTAACCCTGACCTGGTACACCCGTGTAAAGTCTTGATACTCATCTACGGCGAGTGAACTGCTTCTCCAATACGTCCGCAGATCCGGGATGATGTACGATGATGTTACACCCTATTGCTACTTTTAGTAACCGTTTTGAGGTACGATCTACCCAACTGGCAAAAATTAGAGGATGGCACGCATTATGGGAAGTTAACATCACCTTATTACTGCAGTTGCTAAGCATTAGAGGCTCATAAAGCGCAGACTATAGTTCTTCTAGACTCGAAGCTGAACAACGTCATTGTTGAGCGCAATGTCAATGCTTTTCACAATGTTCTTCTTTGTTGAGATTCTTGACGCTGTACATTCTCAAGGACAAAATCATTGTCTGGAGGTACCTCTGCGTCTCAACTCTTCATTCTCTACTGCAGCGACAAAATCGAAACAAGGTCCTGATCTAGATTGGGGACGTTGCCGATGATCAATGGTCGAGGAAAGACTTCTTGGAGAAGGATATTTGAGGCCTACAGATGATGAGTGTCAACCTCGAAAGACTTCGCAACTTCGGAACTATATCTAGCAGGCTGTTCGGATTCTAGTAGAGATGGCAGTCTTCCCAACTCATGTGGTCGACCAACCGAAAGCGATGGTAGAAATTGGTGGGATTAGTGCATTGGAATATCTCGATGTCGACTGCAGGCCTACTTTTACGGTCGATCTTCATGCGGAAAGGAGCAATGATGATATAGGCTTCAAGGTAACATACTCGAACCCAACGTTCAATGCATACACGGCGAAGATGGGTGGGAAGTTATCATGGTTTAGTCAAGAGAGCAACTGGCTTCGAGCTGCATTTGAGGACTGGATACACAGCAGTATAGCAACAGAGCCCGTACAGCAGCATTTCACCTTTGGTGGCATATCGTGGACGAAAACAGTATTAAGATCGAGGTGGTGCTTCGTGTCCTCTGATCATATCATTGCACCAACTACGAATAGGACAAAACGTGAACTCTCAATAAATGTTCATTCGGAATATCCGTCGCCGAGTCCATCACCCGTGGATACACTGAGTCAGGAGCCAATTCCCGAACAACCCCAAACGTATGTAGTCCTTTCATGAATTGAAGTCTTCGACACCTCTATTATGCTGCCCGTTCGCTGACGAAGCATAGAATGGAGCCCGATAAGCTTCCTTGTGTCCCTTGGTTTGATGCAATCGTGTCGCAGCCCTATTCTGCTTTCGTCGAGCTCTTCTACTCATTCAATTGGGCGTCAACTGCTCTTGGGCCAATGGAGGATTGGCCCCTACAGCTTCAACATATGACTGGCCTCATTTTGGCAGATGCTCGCCCCGCTGCGTTATACTGGGGGACCTCGTACGTTCTGCTGTACAATGAAGCTTATGTTGACGTGGCTGGCCCGAGGCACCCGCAGTTGCTTGGCTCTCGAGGATTCGATTTAGACCCAGATACTCGGACTTATTCTTTTGAGCAACTTGAACAAACACAAGTGGCACGGCAAGCTGTATGCGAAGGACAGTACGGTCTAAGTCGAGAGCGGAGCGGTTATCTAGAAGAGACAACCTACCAATGGACTATTCTTCCTCTCATGGATGCTGCAGGAGCCGTTGTTGGCTATTACATACCAATGTTTGATGAGACGAAGTTAGTTTTGGCTGAGCGCCGATATTCTGCGTTGGCCAACCTTGGGGAGTCTCTTGCTACTGTGAAACACATGAAAGAATATTGGAAAGCTGTACTCAAAGGACTGGAATCACTCGTTGCTGACATTCCTATGGCTCTATTATACTCCGTTCAACGTGAAGACGGCAGTGAGCCAAATTGGCAAGCAGGTAAGAAAGAAAGCATGCAGTGACATTTCCCCGTTGCTTTTATGCTGATTATCACTCTGTTTTTTTGTAAGCGAGACACTGTGTGGCTGTGGCTAACCCACCCATTAGAATCACTGAACTGCGAGCTTGAAGGAGTAATTGGTGTACCTTATGGTCACTCTATTGCACCTAATAAGCTTCGTATTCAACCATCTGCAGTAAGTTACTTCCTAGGGGCTCTACATCGTTAAGTCGCACCGTTTGAGTACTGAATAGATATTATAGGATCCCGACGAGCTTAGCGGTACCTCACGATTATTTTATGCGGCTATGCAGTCTAGTAAACCCACTTTGTTCACGATAGGCGACGGATATCTCTCCGAGTCAATGCTTGAAGGCATAGAATGGAGAGGCTTTGGAGATCCATGTAAGGCCATGGTAGTTTGTCCCATGAGGCCAACCAAGGACGACAGCATTGTGGGTTTCCTTTTGATAGGTCTAAACCCTTGTTCGCCATACAACGAAGATTACCAGCAGTTTACCAGACTACTTGACATCCAGATGAACGCCACTATAGCATCTATTCTGGTCCTGGAAGCTGAGGCTCGTCGTGGTGCTCGCCTTGCCAAGAGGCTTACCCAAAGTGAAGATCGACTGATTAGGTTCGCATAAGTAACTCCAGTTGGCATGTTCATTCTTGATGCTTCTGGTAATATTATGTTCTGCAATGAAGCATGGTCGCATATGACAGGCTGTAATCCGGAAGACTGTCGCCCCATGTGTTGGTTGGAATTAACGTGGGACGAAGACGTCGGTATAACTCGTCGCAGCTGGGAGGCTTTGCATCGCGAAAAGAAACCGCAGAGATTCGAAGCTCGGCTCAAAAGGCCGTGGGTATCTCCGAATATTGGAGAAATGTCCGGTGTAGTATTGGATTATACCTGGATCCAATGCGACTGCTTTCCGGAACTGGATGAGAAGGGCGAAGTAACTAGTATTATTGGATGCATCAGCGATATAAGCCACTTCAAATGGTCGATGTCATTGAAAGAACAACGAGTCGCGGAAGCCCTTGGAGCAAAGCGTCAACAGGAGAACTTTATCGACATGACATCTCACGAAATCCGTAATCCGCTAAGTTCTGTTATTCAATGCGCTGATTCGATTGTGTCGGCGCTTGGCCCTGTTGAAGAACACTTAAAAGGAAAGCCTGTAAGTCTACCTATTTGTTCAAAGATGCATCGTGTTGTGGTACTTTATTGTGTCTTTCTGTCCAGGTTATGTATCGTAAGGATTGGTTTATAAGACATCATTTTGAATAGTTATCTATTCAGACATAAGAGCTGGATTTGAGTAACTCACTTAATTTGGGTAAAATGATCTCTTATAAACCAATTCGTACGGTAGCACTGTGTCTATCGATTTTTTTTTTCAAATCGCCAATCACTTATTAATTAGCTCAATTCGTTTCGCCGCCGTGCACAAGAAAACCACTAACCTATAATCCAGGGCTCCGAAGACCTCCTTCAGTCCGTAATGGAGAGCATTGAAAACACAGAGACAATTTTATTTTGTGCACAACATCAAAAGCGAATCGTAGACGATATCCTCACCATGTCAAAGCTAGATGCAAACCTTCTACTCATAACTCCCGTCTCCGCTCAACCACTAGAGGTGATTCAAAACGCCGTAAAGATGTTTTCCTCAGAAACCCTAAAATCAGACGTCCACATAAGTCTCGAAAAAGACACATCTCTCACTACCCTCAATCTTGATTGTCTCTTCCTTGACCCTTCACGTCTACTCCAGTTGTGTATTAACATTTTGAATAATGCTGTAAAATTCACTAAGACAGAGAAGAAAAGGGATATAGTCGTCAAGGTTGCAGCATCCCTGGTTCCCTTTTCTAGCGACTGTGAAAGTATTAGTTATATCTCCAAGAGAACAGTACGCAAAGATGTTACTCTTGACAAGGCGTGGGGGGATGGTGAGGTTGTTTACCTTCATTGTGCTGTTGCGGATACAGGGAGAGGTTTAACAGCTACAGAGAAGAAAAATCTTTTTATGCGATTGTAGGTCCATAATTCCGTCCATCCTTTTTGATATAAGTACATACATCTACTGATATTCCTATACTAGCTCTCAAGCATCACCACGTACACACATCCAATACGGAGGATCTGGACTCGGTCTCTTCATATGCCGAGAACTAGCAGAACTCCACGGAGGAGAAATGGGCGTAGCAAGTCAAGAAGGAAAAGGAAGTACATTCGCTTTCTACATCAAAACTCGACGATCCACCTCTACCTCCACCAGATCTCAATCCCCAGATATAAATCCCACCAATAACGAAACCCCACAATCTCCACTTTGCAGATTCAGATCCCAATCATCTCGAAACCTAAATTATCACGTCCTAATAGTAGACGATGACCCAATCAACCAAAAAGTCCTTAAGAGACAACTTATCGCTTTAGGCTGTACCGTCCTCATCGCAAATAACGGCGAAGAAGCACTTTCTATCCTTAAAGAATCTAATTTTTGGTAAGGGAAAGAGAATACTGGAATCCCGCTATCTATTGTGTTATTGGATATTGAAATGCCAGTTATGGACGGCTTGACCTGCGTGCGTATAATACGTCAGTATGAACGGGAAGGAACTATAGGAAATCACATTCCTATCATTGCAGTTAGTACGAATGCGAGGTTGGAACAAACTGAAATGGCTAAATCCAGCGGGATGGTGAGTTTGAAGCTCTTTTCTTGGGAGGTTAGGGGAGAGTTGTTGGAGAGAGAAGGTGGAAAGAGTGATACTGAGGGAGAAGAAATATGTTAGGATTTTGTACTGACGTATTCATAGGACGATGTTATTTGTAAACCCTTTCGAATCGTTGAATTGATTCCGAAGATGGAGATACTTTTGAGGTAGATTTCGATTCGATTCGGTTTGATCTGGTTTGATATGCTTGGTACTATGGAATTATCATGGAATTATTATGGTAGAGTGAGAGCTAGAAGCGGCCTCTGTGTATGTACGTGGTATGTGCTGCGTATACAATGACATTATTCAGTCTGAGTCCTCAGTACCGGACTGTCTTCTCCAAACGCTTAGTTTATACCCCAACGGTGACGGCGAGACGTAACTCAACCATGGATTGCAAGGCCGAGGAGCTGTGTCTGGCATAATGTCGTAGCGTAAAACGATTTATGCCAAGAGCAGTTTGAGCAGATGATTAGCAAAGAATCGACCATCACTGTATCTAAGTTAATGCGATATTCTACAGCTAAGATCTGTGACAACGTACCAGGCGTATTTACCATGACTAAAAGGCGGATAATTCTCACCTGTCATTGAAAAGAAAAGCCCGCTCACCTTCTCCTGGTCTTTTCTCTTTCCTCTTTTCTCTTTTCTCTTTTCTCTTGGTGAAACAAAAGGTATCGAAACTGAATGGATTTCCTGGATATATATTATCGTCATGGTGTACACTGTAGCTCCCTAGCGTACGCCGACTTTTGCTTTGTAGGGGAGATGCTCTCTTGAGGGAAGTTCAATACTGTCTTTTGTCATTACTATGTTGATAACTTTATGTGTGGGTCCTGATACGTGTACTGTACCTTCCGTACAATGCTAAAATTGATATTTAAATAAGGCTATGTGAGTTCTGCTAGTAGTTAGCTTTTTTTAAAAAAAAAAAAGAATTTGTGAAACTTGAAGGTAATTTATTTGATTTAGGTAACTTAGTTGATTTAAGTAACTCACTTGACTTGAATAGTTGACTTGCTTTCGACTTGAGTCTGTTACTTGATTTGGGTAACTAACTTGCTTTAGGTAACTAGCATTGTACATGTATCACGATCCCCATATGTAAAACCCCAGGGACGTAGGCTCTCGGGCTTTTGGCAATTTAGTCACCTCAGATCGGGTCAGATTTTGCGGCTGTGGTGGCCTCCTCACGGAGTTGACGCCGGATCTCAAGGCTGTCAGGCGAGTGTGCGATGTCGATCAATGTGTTTTCAATAGTGATAGCTGAACCTGGCGTTCGACCTTTCTGTTCCTTGGAAGACAAGAGACTTGGATGAATGGCTTTGCAGAAGTCTGACTGATCATTGATTTTTATTCAGGACGGCGGATTATTGGTCTTATATCCTACATACAATCTAGTACTCGTCAAGTTTTGTCCAGTAGAACTCGGAATGACAGCTTGGAGGCCTACCTAAAGCGGGATCTCCAGATTCAAATGGGGCTTGGAGCTCCGCTGAGTCGTTGCGCTATTGTTAGGGACGTCGACTCATCAGACTTATTCGTCTGGACCATCCACCACGCCATCTACGACGACTACTCAATCTCAATTCTTCTCCATACTATCGACGATTTCTACCACGGACTGAAGCCAACACCATTCAAACCATTCAACTGTTTCCTCAAGGGCCCAAGCGAACAGGAACTTGCTGATGGTGAATCGTTCTGAAAGTAATACCTCACTGGTTCATTTTGGGCCAAGTTTCCCTTCTTACTTCCCCCTGAGAAGAAGATTCCTCCATCTATAGAAAGACTATTGAAGACCATAAGTATCCACTCCCAGCAACCGTTATCCAACACAACAGAAAATACAATGTCCATCACAACGGCGAACCTGATTCGCGTAGCCTATACTGCATCACTTCCCCCCTATTCAGTCGGACCCACTAGTACCCTCTTCCTCGAGAGCTTGAGTGGTAGGAACTTAACTCTTCCCGGCATTGATCATATCGCCAACCCAACTCTCCTCACACGCGCGACAAAATTACATATTCCAGTCTCTAAATCCTACAACGTAGTCTTAAGCGAGGCGTAGACATCATTAATCAAGCGAATGAAAATTCGAAAACTTCCTCCTACAATGTCTCCTACCCCTTCTCCCTCCCTTCGAATTACGCTCCATGCTTATAATTGAGGATGCAACGTTCTTGATTACTGAAACTAGCTAGTCATGGGTTATTTGTGGAAGGGGGGGGACTTCGGAGTTGAAGTTAGATGAGAGTGATGTTATCTATGTCTATCCCTTTGTCCGTCTCCTTACACAAGCTTAGATTAATAGGACGTACACTAAGTAAGGCTCACCTCTCTAATCCTAAAACCTTCTATAACATAGAATTGCCTTGTAATCACACATAAAGTAGCTCTACTAGCTCGAGCTCGAAGATCACCCACTCGCTTAATTAAGGGGGTGCCGAATCCCTGAGCAAAGTAGTAGGAGACGGACAAAGGGATAGGCTTGGAATCTAGTTAAACGTATTAAGCCCGCCAAGGGGCCGCATGCGGATAATTGTATATAAAAGGAAAAACTATTGGCTTTAGTTCCGGGAGATCGATAGTTTCTATGTAAAATAGTGCCCGAAGGGTTACCAACGGGTTCCCGACAGGACCCTGCCTTTGTATATAAAAGAAAAAAATCTCCTGTAGAAAAAGGAGGCAGAGATTAGTTGATCAATACACTGTATTTTCGGACGTAGCACTCTGTTTATCATTTGGCCCATCACATGGACCGGGCCTATTTCTGTACAGTACTTTTATATCTATATAGAATATAACTTTGCTTATCTATATATTGCTCTTAACTATAAAATTATTACACCAAAAAGAACCCTTCTTAATAGTTTAAATAATCCTCCATTCATTTCATTCATCCCATAGAGGTAGTATTTCCCTCTATTAAGCCAAGTAAAGCTAGGTACCTAAGCTAAACTAACCTAACCTTGAGAATAAACGCCCCTTCCAGCAACACCCGCCGCCCGATCATGGCCATGGCCATGATTCAAATGCAAGCGATCCAACCCCCCAACCAAATCCAACTCCATATCCATATCACCAAGCTCCAATTCATTTAGGTTTAAATCCGTAGACTGTCCATGTCCATGTCCCATGCTGTAATCAACTGCGAATAGGTTCTTGTTGACGTCTGGTTTTTTTGTTATTGCTGTTGTTGCTGTTGAGATTCGATCGATTAATTCTGGAATTGTATCCTCCTCGTTGTCCACGGCTTCGGGCTGATGAATACCCGTTGATTCTGCAAACAAATCTCCTTGCAATTGAGGAGGTCGACTCTGCGCTAGACTTTTCCCCTCAACCCCTCCAGGCGACGAAGAATAGATTTCTTCGCCTCCAGGCAGCGAAATGCTACTTGCCCCAAGCGTTTCTCCAATATCCCGGAGCAGAACGTCCATAGGACAAATATATGCAGACTTCTTCCTCTCACTCCACGCCAGGACATGCCCACAAGCCCGCCCCTTCTCATTGTCCACGACCCAAGCTCCACTATCACCTGGAACCCCAAGTCTCCCTGAAACCTGATAGCTCATACTGGGCGTCGTACGACCAAAGATCTTGACAATCGACATACCTGGCATTATACGTCCCGATTGGAGCCCAGAAGTGCGTGCCATACAGTGGACTTCTAGGTCGGAGAGATCCGAAGTCTTGGCTACAGAAATGGGGTATTGTGTCGTGGATTTATAGTACTTTTGATTTCGAGAGACATGGTTCTGAGATGGTAGACGTTCATCATTGAAGCTGAAAAGTGCCCAGTCAATTTCGTGGATGATATTATCCTCAGTTCGTCGTCGGATTCCTGACGAGGCATGTACCTCGCCTAGGGTGAACGAATCAAGATGATCTTCATCCCTTGACTCTGGATCTGGGAAGAAATCCGAGGAAACATCATCAATGGCTGGTTGAGTGATGATATACTCTTCCCCACACCCGGCCGGAATGCCTTTGATGTCCCCAGGCTCCAGACTCTCGTCATCTGAGTATGCGGCTTCAGACTCGTCGTAATCAGAGTCGGTAGTTTCGGAATAACCATCATCTGATGAGTAATCTGAGAATTCGCAGGTCATTTCATCTGTAGATGAACCTGAGCCACTACCACTACTACTGTGGATAGAAGAAGAGGAGTGTGTCAAGTCGGGTAAATCAAGGTACCCGTGGGCACTAGATCTGAGAGGTACTTCAGGTTCTTCTTCGTCGTCTTCATCTATTTCGGGGTCATCGAGCATGTGATGTACTGTCATTCCATATGGTTTATCATCGACCATGATAAGACCACCAAAGGATACAGGGGGTAAATGATGGTTTCCAACATAGGCGCCAATAGATGCGCCGTTGGAAGGGCGATCTTGGTGCTCGCCATTAGCGGGCTTCATATTAGCGTGTACCTCATCCTTCGCCATCGATCTCCGAGGAGCTTGCTTCCTCGAACGCATAACCTTTCCTCGGCAGACCTTTAACCCATATGTTGCCTTGTCATAGACCAAATGTTTCTTCAAGATGCTGCGGACCTTATTGACGCTGGTACATATGACAAGTATGGTTGGCTTCGTCTTGGATGCCGTCTCGCCAATGCTTTCGAGACTTATCTCAACCGATTCTGGATACTTTTTGTAAAAGCCCCGAAGCACGTAGTTAATGTGCGGCATTAGTCCTGTGTGCCAGTAATTGAGATGCTCCTGGCTGATTCTGATGGATGGGAATGTACGGAGTTTGGGTTTTGGCGGTGTAATTTGGGTAATGGAGGCTGCTTGGGTTAGTCAAAGAATGTTGAGACGGCCTTTGTACATACATGTTTTCTTGAAAATAGGTGTCCCTTTCTCAGACCATTCTGGCTGCTTTTCTACCCGTTCTTTACTGTATTTCTCCTCTTTCTCTGCAACCTTCACCAAAGCTGAATGGACATGTGCTATGGTACGATCAGTTTGTACCTTTGATGGCGTGGATGGCACAACAGGCGAGTCTGTCTTCTCGTCCTCATCATCAGTAGCTTCATCAATGGCGCAACAGGTATCGAGAGCCTTTGATACACGCCAATAGACCTGTTGCTGCATAACGTCAGGTCTTGCACGTTGGGACAGCTCGTCATCAGGAGCGTGCCAACACGCTTGGACAGCCTTTACGTAAAGGCTCCCACATCGAGACGCGAGCTGTTGAAAGACGCCAGCAGTCTTTTCAGGAATGGCAGTGGCCCGTGGGAAGATGCTGGACAACGGTGTCCACAGTCCGATTTCCAGTAGCAGCATGGCCAAGCTATACAGATCAAGCGATTTGCTGTCCGAGGTGAGGTGCGTGTAGCGTGTTGTTCGGGGATCGAGTGGGTGCCTGTGAAGAGGATTCAAGATCTCGGTGTTAGCGTCTTGCATTGCGTTGTCGGAAAAGAGGTCGAAAGCGGTCAGGTACGATTGCCGCATGTTGATTTGGCTGAAGTCAATAGGAGATCTGTTTGAAGGCTGCTGCTGCTCGAAGAAAACGACATTGGAGGAGAGAAGATTACCGTGCACTACCCCTTTGGAGTGCAGATCAAAGACAGCATTGGCTACGTTGTATGCAAGGCGATACTTGACTTCCAGAGTCGGCTCGAAGCTTGTGCTGTTGAACACGTCGGACAAGGTGATGATCGCCGGCATTGGTAGACTGGGGCTCTCGATGTCCACTGGGCCAAAGTTGGTGGGTAGTGCGTATAAGAGACAGAAGCGTGAATTCTCGGCGTCCTCAAAGTAACCGATCAAACGAAGATAACCAGAAAGAAGCTTGTTGGAGGAAATATACGCCTGTGAAAGACCGGAAAAGAGACGCTCGAACCTCGTCATTGACGGATTGATGCCCGTCATGGAGTAGATGGGATCATACGGCGCATGCTCGAGAAGAATGGGCAAAGGTGGAGGTACTGACCCAATGGTTTTGCGTGAAATGGTCGATGCTGTTGGCCGTCGCATAAAGACTATATGTCTTGAACAGTCTGGTG
Organism: Pezicula radicicola; assembly: GCA_003008705.1. Lineage (NCBI taxonomy): Eukaryota > Fungi > Ascomycota > Leotiomycetes > Helotiales > Dermateaceae > Pezicula > Pezicula radicicola. The sequence goes on from PDUO01000028.1 coordinate 785,444, forward strand.
GTGGTGGTGGTACAGCCCTTGCATCTATTGATCGCAGGTTCTGGGGCCATATCAATGATGCTGGATCAATCTGCTGGGGAGTTTGCATCCTGGTCGACTCGAATAGTCGCTCTTCAACCACATGGCTCTTCGCTTGCATCGAGCTACTGGATTCCTTCTTCGTGCCCGAAGCCATCCTCGCCGACTGTCGACTCCGTGATAGATCATACAGCGTATCGATCGACATGGTTAGATCCCTCACTAAATCTTCGAACCTCGACTTATCCCATAGGATTAAACTTGGCTTTCGATCGACCGACGATTTCTCTGAGCCGGGTGTCTTCTCATCCAACGTCGTCCTTTTCGAAGACTGCCAGAGTGGTTCGGCCTCGGCCAGGATCTCCTTGATGGTCGACATCACACTGCCCACCAGCTCACTCAAGCCGGCCTTGGAGATGGACTCGTCGATGTCAGGTGACTGCGACGAATCGCTCCATTCCAAGCCCCATGAGACCAAACGGTCTTTCTGGATGCGCAGTTTGCGATGCAGCGCAACGAGTTCAGGGTCCTCCGCACTCTGGATCGGCTCCTTAACGAAATCCGAAGCGAACTTGGTATCGGTGTATATCTTGGTGAGGCGTCGCTGGAAGGGGAGCGGGAAGCTGCCGAGGAGGGACTCCATGGTCGCAACAACAACAAAACACACACGTCCACGTCGTACGCTCCGTTATTAGAAGGGGGTATATGGGGTATATGGCACAAAAACAGCAGATTATGGAAGAGAAGAGCAGAACAGAACAGAGAAGAGCAGAACAGAACAGAGCAGAGTAGAGAGGAATCAATCCCCATATGTGAAAGAATTACATGAAAATGATGACCTGGGAACTGTCAATACGAGGAGGTTCAATTCTGGCTGCCTACAGGGTGCAATGTCGTTGCCTAAACATGGCGTCTACGAAGGGAGTACATTGCGGAGAAAGCCGCAGCTGCTTTAGGCCGGCGACTATTGGGCCAATGGTGTGTTTAAGACGGGCGTGTTGATGCGCAGAAGCGCCGAGAGCCTTACCTGATATGGGCAATCCAAGCGTCGACAAGAGCTCCGCGACCATATTGGGCATATTATGTCACGTGTATGTTGATGCCAGTGCTGACTTCTCTTGGGGCCGAGATGATTTTGGTGGTCGAGGCTGATCGAGGCACAGAGGTCATTGTTAGGCTACCTATCCGTCACTCGATAGTGCGCACGATTTTAAATTGGTAACTGTCAAAAGCACTCGGCTTTTGATGTAAATCTAATAGTTAAGTTGTTTACCAGACAAAAGATCGAGGCGAGGACGAAGCAAGACTTCCTTTTCGCTGCTTCTCGGAGGTAAGTCAGCAAGCATCTCCGCAAATCTTTATTCCCTTTCGGGCTGTCTTTTAGGCACCAAAATCCGTAGATGAGTAGAGCTCGAAATCCTTCTCCATGTAAACATCACGAGTCAACCGTGGTCCCAACATGCTCCCGACATGCTCACCACCCAGCCCTCTAAACGCCGTATTCCCTGTTCTACTCTACATTCTGCATGGTGTTAGCAAATTACATATATAAGGTAACAAACGTGAACTGACCTTTCAACCGGGCTCAATCCGAGCAAACCCATTCCATTGTTTAAAACGATACGAGCCGACTCGTAGAGGGCCATTCGAGCTGCCGCCAAGTCCGTCGGAACCGGGTGCTGCTCGTTGCCTACAATGCGGAGATGGTCATAACTGGAGCTGAGGATGTGGCTGAACTTGAACAGATACGTAAGAATGGTGGTAGGTTCTAAGGTCTTGAGCGTATTTTGAACGACATCAGGATACTGGGAGATAACTCGGATGAGCTCTTGAGCTTTGTCTTCGCTTAGGAGACTGAGGTTGGCGTTGAGGAGGTCCGAATAAGGGATCGCTGCTTTACGTGCGATGGAGCACAGACGGGCGTGTGCATATTGGAGGTATGGGCCAGTGTCACCCTCGAAGGCGGTCATGACATCCATGTCAAACTGATAGTTGTTGATTCTGAAGATGTTAGGAAGCAATCACAGTATAACAAAGCAAGTCTCTCACCTCTTTCCACTCATATCCTGAACCATGACAGCACTGATGCCCAAAACATCGGCAACAGCCAGCGGATTCTCGACTTGCTCATACTTCTTCTCATTCTTCTGCATGACCTCGTGCATCTTTTCTCCAACATCCCTCAAGATATCGTCCAAAAACTTGACCGTTCCCTTTCGGGTGCTCATGCCCAAGACCATACCAAAGTTGATGTGCTGCACCTTGGCTGCAATATCCTTGTAGCCGATGAGTTCGACAATTTTGAACAGCTGCTTGAGATGAAGATCCTGTTGTGATGCGACAACATAGATCATGTGGTCAAAGTGGTACTTCTCCTCGCGCTGCATGATTTCGCTGATGTCTCGAGTAAGGTAAAGTGCTGTACCATCCTTCTTTCGAATGATAGGTCTCTCCAGACTCTTTCCTGCTTTGCCGGGAACATGCTTACTGAAGTCGACAATAACAGCACCGTCAGAGACCTCCGAAATACCAGTCTCCTCCATTTTCTTCGCCATGAAGTCCATTTTCTCGTCCTTGACCTGACTCTCACCGGAGTAGTCATCGAAGTGAATGTTGAGTCGAGCATAGGTCTCCTTGTATCGCGTAATACTCATTTCACGGAAACGAGCCCATTGTGCTAAAGCTTTCTCGTCCTTGTCTACCATGGCCTTGAAATATCGACGAGCCTGCTCATCAAGCCCTTCGTTCTCCAACTCGGTCGCTTCCGACTCTTTTCCTTCCCCCTTTAACGCAGTGATCTTCTCTTTCTCTGCTGCCAAATCCTTGTTTATCGCAACGTAAATCTCGTACAGATGGTTAATAGGGTCCTTCACTAAAGCTTCCTCGCTTCCGTACTTCTCAAACCCCAGAGCCAGAAGTCCATATTGCTTGCCCCAATCTCCTAGATAATTTATTCTGACAACGTCCCAGCCTGCTCCCTGGTATAGATTCGACAGGAAACCACCGATGATAGTACTTCGAAGATGGCCGGCGTGGAAGGGTTTTGCAATATTTGGCGAAGAGAATTCGACAATTATGCGCTTCTTCCCCTTTGAGGGATCCTCGGGGTCTTTCAGACCATTGTATGGATTCAGTCCGTACGATTGTTTTGTCTTGAGGATGGTGGGCACGAGTAGTTGAGCGAGTTTATCGACCTTGAAGTAAAACTGAATAAATGTGCCCTTGATTGTTGGCTTGTTGACGAGGGGAGATTCGGGAAACTATGGGCCAGTTAGCCATTGCTCTTGCCACACTGAAATTCTGCAACCCTACTTTTGCTACCCATTCCTCGGCCAGTTCATTCGGTTTCTTGCCCTTGACTCGAAGCGCTGGCACGGGCAGAACCATATCGCCCATTTCCAGGGTTTGTGTCCATTGTAATGCGGGGTATACAATAGCTGCGTCAACACCTGTAACTTCGGTGAGGACCGAGGTGAGATGTGAGCGGTAGATATCGACCGTGTTGACTTCAGGGTGGCAGTTCTTGTATTTTGCGAGTGGAGCAGTCACGTTGAGGGACTGCAGTTTTTCTGCCAGCATCTCTGCAGTTGTGGTTGTTGGTGCCGCCATCTTGTGGTGGGGATAGGGCTGGGATGATGAGGGGCGCGTTTGTGTACAAAATCGGAATGGAATTATGCGTATTCGTATGCGAGTTCGAGTTTGTGCAGTTCGTAGAATTGATGTGAATCGCGAGAAGGGAGAATTCATTCGCAGCAGCGTGGAGGAGAAAAAGAAAGGCTAAGTGAGTGACTCAATGCTGTTTGGTTGACACACAAAGCGGGCGGAAATGTTTTTGCTGCGATGGAAGAAGGTTGATCCGGCCTTGACCTTCAGCCTTGCGCGGCCGCTCCACTCAGCCTTGTCACGTTCTCGCCAATGGGTATTTTCTTGTATATTTCATTCTCCTTCATCACCAGTCATCTCCATCTCCATCTCCATCTTCAACGGTCAACCTTCGTCAGCACTACCACCACCACCACAACCACCACCACTAATGGAAACCGATCTATACACTACATCTTGCAAAGCGCATTGTGGATGTATACTTCCAGGGCTATCCCAGAGAATGGAGTCATTGCGTCATCGTGCCATCGTCCGTAATTATTCGACGATGGGTCTCCCGCTTGCAGCCTTGGAGCCATCATCCATCTAGTGCATCCATATGCGATCAGACCATCATCGGCATCAGATTGATTGGCATCACGGGCATGTCTTGTACCCAGCCTCACCCAATCTTCGCCTATCATACGTAGATCGAAGCTCAAGCTACAAGACCTTAATCCCACCCACGTTCAGTCGTGTCATCCATGAAACAACTTCAGCCTCGCCGTCTCCAATTCGTCCGTCGACCCAGAGAAGTCACTGATTGGTTATACTCCAGAAATATAGCTTTGCCTCAAATCCAGCGCTGATGAGTCGCACGTAGTGTCTCTCAATGTCGCAGAGTTGCGTGCACAAAGTCATGAGATTATGCGATGAAGGGCTGGTTAAGTCGTCATGCTCATTTCAAAAGTTGCAAAGTTCGACGCCGTTACTTAGTTGAGGAGAATTCAAGTAGGCACGATTTGAAGTTAAGCGACTTCTTGTGTATACCTTGACTTGGATGAGTGGACTTGTCTCGAGGGAAATCCAAGGAAGTGGAAATCAAGTGAATATCTATTGTTGCTTAAAGGAGGTAACCCTTTTCTGTTCTGTTGCTCCTTTTTCAAACCACCCAGTTTCCCGTCCCCTCCTTCTCCTTTCTCTTTCCATCAAATCTTGTAAACATGTTTGTTAACCGTGCGGTAAATTATTCTAAAACTCCAGTGCCTGCGGTCAAAAGAATATCCCATCACCCACCCTGTATTGAAACTCCTAACGTACGCCCTGGGACGAGAAATCTCCGTCATCTCCTGGGAGAAGGAATTTCTTGTCCATCATCTCGCAAGACCTGAATATAAGCTCTTTCGTTTGAACCTTTGTGACATCAGTAAAGCTATAATATAAGTATATGGCCGAACAACTCACTCAGTCGTGGGCGGCCTGGGTCGCTATCTTCCACAACTATCAACTGGGTGTCGACCTGGTCTTCCATAATCACGGAACCGGCTGGAGATGACATATCCATTCGCATGAGTGTCACTCTGATCCAGTATTCTCCGGGTGCATGAATCGTCAGATCGGGAAAGCAGAAGTACGCACGCTCCTTGCTACCGTTCCTGTCAGTTGATCTGCTAGCTGGCGCTCTGCGTGGCATAGGATGTGCCGAGTCTGAGAGTCGTCCACCAAGTTGATTCTCGTAGACGTCTCCAGACTGGTGCATTAGTGTTGCCACTGCCCATACCCGAGACAGCCCATCGAAGATATCGACTTCAGAGCTTAATGTGGCTATGACCGGAGGGTACAAGACCGCACCGAGTTGTGCGCGCGCTGGTGGCTGTATGGCAACTCCAAGCATGTTCCCGAGATGTCTCTGTTTGCCTAAAAGCAACTCTGGACTCTAGTTGGTTCATTAGCCAGTAGGTCTTTCCAATTCCCGCGGAGCTAAATCGCTGATGGTACGACTGAAGCAGTGCAGAAATATAAGACTTGATCATCCCTCTTCATTTTTATCATAGGTTTATTTTCAGAAGTGTCATTCCGAGGCCTCTTGTCGAATAGGAAATACGAAAGCACTCGGGAAAGAGTTAACGTACCAAATTCCTGACCGAAGGTGGTAAGCACTTAGCAGACATCCGCAACAATGAAGTCAGATGCTTGGATAGTAAAGAGCTTTTTAGGGATGATGATGGGAAGTCTAACTGAAGTATGCTTGATTCAAAGTTAAAAGGTCAATATGAGGACACTTGCTTTGTTGGGTATCCTTAGGGTTCCCTTAGGGTTCATCTTATAGAATCTCTCTTTGTACAACGCCAAGTAAGGCTCTCACCCATACCTCTGGGTATTCCCGAAACGTCCCACCCTCCCTAACTTTCAAGATAGATTAAAACAAGAAATCAATCAGATCCTCCCGCACCCTCGAGTCTTGTCATACTTGGGTTGACCTGCATGATCTGTGGCGGCTCCACCACCCGGTAGATCATGCCAGGAGTTATTCTTTGTCGGTACGAAGCTATGTCCAACAGCTTCTTTTTTTGAACAGCCCTAGGTTGATATTGGCATCACACAATAAAGATTTGCGTGACGGGGACCCTTCCGAATGGTTAGATCCGAGTCTGGGGGTTTGCGAGTCGATCTACACTAACAAGGTTCATCTCTCCGTGGATCCTTTTGTGTAACAGGTCCTCAGCCTTGAGCAGCCAAGTAATTGCTTTGGACGACATGACCAGATGCTTTTCTGCGCTGTCAATTCTGATTGGTCCATGTGTACTTACGAGAGTCATGTCTGGAATGGACCGCAGAACTACGGTATAGATTTGTCTGATACGGTTGTCTTTTAGGCATGAAAGTTGGCTCAGGTCACCTCTATTCGCGGACTTTGTCACACGAAACAGGAATCTGATTTTGCGATGTGTAGGAGGGGTCCACAGCCTTGCAAAGACAGACGGTTGGTTTCGACCCTTTTTACCGGGACGGGAGATCAGCTGTGGCGGTGAGGCGTAACTGTGGCTTTGGAACGAACCAATTCAACTGCTCTCCAGAGAGCAGCGACCTGCAAGGTCCCTTATTCTGATCTATCTGATTAACAAGCCTCGCATGCGTCCCAGCAATCGAATGATGCCCAGCACTCTGGATCGCGGTACTACTATAGTAGACGGATGAAGGTTCCGAATCTATACAAAACTCTTTCCTCCCGTGTCCTTCTGCGGAAGATGTTTTCTAGAAAGACCTCGAACGCTCTTTCGTTTACCACGCATTTCGGGAAAGCAACAGGTATTGTTTGCTTTTGCTCGGTGGAGAGCTTCCCCCTCGCAACTTTTTGGGATTGATGACTCTTGTCGTACGAATTAAATAGGATATCGCGCTCAAGTTCAACAAATCCTTCATTTGTACCTGATGTCACGATGCGGCATTACCACTGAAATGTACAAGGTACATTGTGGATGTTTCTACCAGAAAGAAAAAAAGAAAACAGAGATATGGCAGCACAAACCGCTCCGGGGAGGCTTGAGTGATTATTCCACACCCCGCGGTTTCCCAGGTTCGAAACGCAGAGTCTCAAACGTCAGCAGTTCATTCAAAATCCTTTTCGGGGAATAATTTACGACTGGTCCGTTTAACATCCGAGCCTAATTGATACTAGTTGATACTAATTGATGCTAATTGATACTACTCATTCTTTTTGAGGTTGGGCAGCGGGCCAGGCCGCAATGGTACCGGCAACTCAAACCCCCCGATGCACATGATAATTCGACAACCATAGAGCTTTCTGGGCTACCTCAGGTACTGTATCTATAACCTGATGCCCACAGAATACAAAGTATATGGCCCTTTGTACTTTCGTACCAAATTATTTCAAGGGGAAGGGGGGAGTGGGAGTGAGTGACGTTGATCGTGATGGGCAAGGGTTCACGCATTGACCGTTCTGGCGTTCTGGCCCCCTCCACACCCCTGACATAGCCTTCTCAAGGCTGGTTGGAGATCAAATGTCATTGGATGGAATGCAACTGGGCATTTGAAATATTTGGACTCATTTTTTTTGGTACCTCTAGCTGATCAAACTGGTATTTTTCCCAATCTTGGGGCTTTCTACTAATGAGTAAAGCCTTTCTACTACGGGTTCGAACAAGCGAGCACGAGGGAGAGTCTGATAGAGTTGTCTCTCGGGTGCACCTTCCATCGCTTAGAGTACAGTACTTCTCACTGCTCACCTGGTGCACTGCACCTATCGACCTACCTGCCACCTGAATCCCAACAACCACCATCACCTAATAGCAAAAAATCAATCGATCCTATCTATATTCTTACCTACGTTTTGTCACCCTGCGATATCGTTCCTTGAGAACCTTTCCGAGTTTCCACGGCAGCCACCACATGTTCCGTCTTCCCCATCCTACCAAATCAGTTTACCTTTTCTTTTTCAAGCTCACACCCTCCAAGAAAATGGACCTTCCCCTTCCCGCCACTTCTCCACTGTTGAATCGGTCGGGAAGAGTTCCCTCGCGAGGTTGGATCCTTGTCTGGCTGGCCGTCACTGCTCTGCTCTTGATCGCATACACACTTCATCTCTTCTTTCATCACCATAAGATTGTACAGCCAAGGGCTCATATGGTACGCCACGTGTCTCTCGCACTTAGTTGAGCATTGCCATAGAGCCACAGATGCGAAATCCAGACCATGGGGACACGACAGGCTCTGAAGAGTTTTCTAGCTTTGCCAATGGCGCTCTGATACTCTTGTATAATGGATACATCAACACAAACCTCAGACAGTACAGTTCACATGACACCACTTTCTCACAAATTTTAGAATATGGGTTTTCTCCTCGGCGTTACAAGTTGTCACTTTGTACTGATTGATACTGTTCTTTTAGGTCAGACAATATAGCTTCTTTCTCCACAACTCACCGAGTATGGCCTCGAAAACAGACTACTTACAATCCCGTCAGCAAGCCATGGATAAGTCCGAATTATGGTGGCTGATTAGTTAGTCCTCTGTGGATGGCCTCCGGCTCCGAACTCTCAGCTCCTCTGGTAATTCATCCCGTAACTTCAGACCGGGCGTACATCGTGGTCTTCCCGTACCGTGGAGCATATTTTTGGGAGACGAGAGCGGTGCGCAATATTGAGAAACTTCGCTTTAGCCTAACACCCTACTGACGTTTTCACTAGATATTCATATCACTCCACAAAGATAACGCCCTCTGGAACTAACACATCAAGACACCGCAGCCCGAAGACCTGTCTAAGGCCCGGTTGTATGTGGTCAACGTCCACATCATGGCCGTCGGGATGACCCTGAAATACCAGCCGCAATTGACCCCTTTCCTCCTGCTTCTCAACCTTTGCCGCTTCTATGGACAATGACATTCATTCCGCTAGTCGAGTGAAGCCACAACGACGGGAGAATAATCTACCTTTCTAGATTGTGGTCCTGATACGGGCTCGGATAGAACAGCGGGTCTATACGTTAAGCTCTTAGCTCGCTTAGAATGTGCTGCACTCCATGATCATTAGGATTTTATTCCTTCTCCGAACAGCCTGCACCTTTAAAATCGCAGGAGGTTAGCAGACATCCGGTTTATTCCATTGCACATACGAGGTCACTCTTCGGGTGGTATAATGCAGTCTCAGTTGGGTGGAATCGTGGTGGCGGGCTTCCCAAGAGCTTTCATTGTGGGAGCTATGTGTACCTCTTACTTCTTTGCAAGTTTCTGCGAATAAGCGATACTTCCGCACCTCTTTCGAGATCTCGGAATTTTTAACACCCTCAGTCCAATCTGATGTAGAGAGAGTGCAGTATCTGACATAGCGGTGAGTCAACATATGGGCAAAGTACTTTGTCTATTGTTTATGCATTGTTGGGCAGCAAGATCCACGGCCAGTGATGGGAGTACGTGAAGCAAATTGACCTAAAACTCTATGACCTCTGCTCTACTCTCTCGGACATCTTAGGCAGATACTAGACAGATTTGCAACCAAGGACTATCCCGAGATGCTCGTGAGATTATGGTTGTCAAGTGCTAAGCTCGACCTCACAGTTTTCTGTTCCCAAGGGTGGATGAGGCTCTGTTGGCCCGGACTTGTGAGCGGGTTACCAAATTGAAACGAATGAACATTGCTGCAGAATATGATCTCCCGCATGGAATACATCACATTGCATATCAGATGATCTCACACAAAACGCCTTCTTAGATTCAACAACTCAAAAGCACATCAGCATCGTACGTTCACGATTCGGTGTGTTACACAGAGATGCAGACCTTGCAGATCAGTTTATTAGAACCAGGAAATGGGATCTCGGCAAAGCTGCATGCTGAACGCCGCGTGCAAAACACGCCGTACACGCATTCCCCCTGCCGCATATGCCGCATATTGTGATGATCAAATGTCAGAACTAGGAGCAGAAACGTTGTTTCTGCTTTCCTCCACGCTTTCATTCCGTCGCTTTCCTTAGTTTCATGGCTGAGAAGAAGAAGCAATATTCCTCTTGAGCGAAAGGAAAGGCCGAGAGCGGGAAGAAGCAAACATCTATCGTGGTCGGCTGAGAATGACGTTTTAATTGTCGTTCGTCGTCAATTCGAAGTCTCAGGGTGGACATTTAACACGAGCTTAATTTTGTGGCTTATATCTTGTGGAGGTGGAGAATTCCCATCAGATCGTCGAAGCTGTTCAGTAATCGATCTCTGTACGATGGTCTAGGAACCGGCGGCATGGTTGTTCTCGGCTTTTGGGATCCCGGGCCACCCAAGTTCCAACCCTCAGGGTCTATCCCGCTCGCAGCCTTGGGAACGGAACCTGCAGTGTAAGGTCGTAACTGCTGGCTGGTATCGGTGTACCGTTACTCTAGTACCGTAGCTGCCTGGAAACTGGGAAATATGTGTCGGTGCCGCGTAATTGGCAGCGCTCGAGCCGGATGTTAAGGTGATACAGACGCCTGAGGCTATTTATTTGCTTTTTCCCCTTTCCCCTTTTTTCTTTGCTGCTATTATGTGAGCATGAGCCCACAACAAAATGGCAAATCCCGACCGAGTTCTAGAACATCTCAGTGCCGTAGTCCTACCAAACAATTGTTGAACTGACAGTCTGACAACCTTATTCCTTGCAGTTCTGACTGCGTTCTGTAGATCAAACTCGGGACTTTTATTTCCCTTTCGCTAATTTGGTTCTTGGGGTAATGTAATGTAATGTTACTCAAGATGCTGGACCTGACCTTTTTTGTCTTTTGATGACATTATGTAAGTTCGACATGCTGACTTGCTTGTTTTCTGCAAGTCTTCGGAGGTATGAAGTTGGATGCATAGATGGACATAAGAATTATTTATTTTGTTTTATTTATTTCTTTTACGGAGGGGTATTGAGAAGTGTAGAGGAAGATTTAGTTTGTATTTTTTATAGTGATTATATATATATTTATATATAGCCAGGCTCGGCACCAGGAATAGGGGAAAGCAAAGGACGACAGGGGATTATTCGCCTCGCTTAGGTAGGGGACGAAAGACCTGACTTTCATACGAGTTTGAGTTTTGAAGTTTGAGATCTGGGACTTTTTGAGATTGAGTTTGAAATCGAGGCCTGGCCCGTTCCGTGACAGTTTCTCTCTACTATACTTTATTGTAATGGCGGCGGGAACTAAACTACTCCTTAGAATACTTTTACTTTCGTGGGCGATACCTTATTGATAGTGGGTTGATACTTAGTTTTCGTATTATGACACCACAATTAAGAGTTTTTTTTTTTTGAGGGATTTTGAGATTTCTCCGCGGGTGGTGGAGTACGGAGGACTACCGTATTGTATAGTATTGTACTGTACGGTACGGCGGTACGATACAATTGTGTAAGGTGGAGGTAGAGGTAGGTGCATGACTCGTTCGTTCATTGATCTGATCTGGTTAATAATTTGGGGATCATCTTGGAGATTTTGTGGATTTGAGGGTTTATGAATTATCGTACGTGAGGGCTTTTTATTAAAAAAAAAGGCTTTTAAGGCTTTTTGGGTTTTCGGAGATAAAAGGATGTAATGAGATGGATGGATGTGAGAGATCTTGAGTTTTGTGGACAGGGGTTTTTTTGAGGTTTTTTTTTAGACTGGTTGTTGGAGTACAGGAGGTATGGAGGGTTACAAGGGGTGGGAGGGACACGAGGGGGTTTTGGGAGCGATTCGGAGATGGAAGGATGTGAGAGATCTTGAGTTTTTTGGGGTTGGGAGGATTGTGTGATGTGACGGGTTGAATTTTGAGAGAGTGTTAGGGTTGGACACGAGAGGCTTTTGGAGATAGATGTATGTATGTGAGATACGGAGGTGTGAGAGATCTTGACTTCTAGTTTCGTTTTTGAAGGGGCATTTTTCTTTTCAGGTTGGAGGGGTCGATTTGGGAGGGTGTGTGTGACGTTGAATTTTAGAAAGAGATAGGGAAAAAAGGGATGAGATGTACATAGTAGATTAAAAAGGGTGTGGTTGTTGCTGCGACTTAAAGGAGGGGTAGTGTATATAGATGAGGGATGGGTAATGGGAGACGAGGTCGTATATTTGGACTTTGGTGTCTTCTTGAGATTTCTTCTTGGGTTCTTTCTTGAGTTCGTTGGTGAGGTGAGGGAGGTAGTTTGCATAGTGGAGCTTTTCATGGGAGAAGCTATTCTTTTTTAATTTTCTGGCACTTATGAGCTTTGATTTTAGTTAGAATAATAGAGGGAGATGGTTTTGATTGTTGAGAATGGAGACTGGAATATGATTTAGTTTGTTTGTTGAGTTTGGTTGATTCATAGAGATGTTACATATAAATTTGTGTTGTGTATGAGTGTAGAGATTTTTTGGTTTTATAGCTTGATTGGTAGGTTGAAGGAGTTTGGTTGATTATGGATATATATTTTTTACCTATTTAACTTTTTCGGTGTTCTAGAAGAGTAGGTACTCTTAAATACTCTATTATATCTGCAATCATAGTCAATTCCATTATTTCTTTTACTTTTAAGCCTATAACAACTTAGTATCATATAAGGCTCTGTTTTAGATTTCTAGGTCATAAATATGTACGTGACGTAGTTCGCCAAAATAGCATTGTTTTTAGGGAGTGATGTATTAATGCTTCGAAGACATAGTAGATGTGGAGAGGACGTTTTGTGTACTTGGTACGTACTAATTGAAGAACCCCATGTGATCTTAGAAAATTTGGGAACTGAAAGTGAGCTTTTACATCTGAAGCATTGCTTGAACTTTTTGAAATAAAAAAGTTTCAACTTGATCAGGTATATATGGCATCTCTGACATTTTATCTTGATGATTTATCTATATAAGCTCTCTTCGGTAAACAAAGATCACAAACATCATAAGAGATTGGAAGAAATAAGCTATTATGATCGACTAGAAATGGGCATCTAGACAGACAGGTATTGTCGGACCTATGGAGTGACCTCTGCTGTTAACCTTCTTTACAAATAGGGATGATGTTCTGCAGTTAAATGAGAAGGTAATGGATATGTGTTTCCTCTAGGAGCCTTGTGCAAGGTTCGATTCCTGATTGGCGGCACCTAATGTGTTAGGAATTCAAGAATAAGTGATAAACTGAAACTATTTAGGGTGGTAGGGTTGCCACACATATAAGACTAATGCTAAGTAATTTGAGTAGTTCTTTAATTTATAAGCACAATTCCTAACATACTGGTCCTCTTTTTTCTCGATGTTTTTTGTTCTTGCGGTGTTGGATTTGAAGACTCTTAGAGGTTTGAACGTTCGAAGCATGATAATATAATGAGGAACGCCTATACGAAGTGACCATGGAACGCTCAGCAACTAGGGGGAATAGAATATGATTGTCAGAAGCTATGGCGTCTGAAAGAAAGTAAACTGGTATACTATATTCATTCCAGAACTCTAATTGCATAGGAAGGAGAGGACTCTCTTCCTGCGCAAGTCTTATTTTGAACGTAATGGTTACTAGGAGTAGAATGTAGTTAGGCAAAGGTGTTTTATTCTGTGAGAGATTAAGTGTTCCGAAATGGGCCGATTTGTAGTACCGTATAAATTGGTTTATAAGAGATCATTTCGATTTGGGTAACACTCTTGATTTGAGTAACTCACTTGAGTAACTTGCTTGACTTGAGTAACTCACATGCCCCGATCAAAACGATCCTTTATAAATCAATTCGTACGGTATTCAGAGGATGATCACATGACTATTCTCATTCACCTCAACACCTTACTTGCTACTTTTTTATTCAAGGTCAACAGCAACCCATTGCTGACGCTCTCTATTTCTTCTCAGTTGCAATCATATCTAGTCAGGCAGCCTTAATAGAATAATAAGAGATTGTTGAATTAAACGAGATTGGTTATGTGATCGTCCTCCTTTGATTACTATAAATAGGCCCATTCTAGAGCTCCCTTGCTCCTCACAGAATACAACCCCATCGTCATAATATGTTGCTCCTAAATAACCATTCAGTTCAACAGAGGATTATTGAAGGTCTAGCTCCTGACTTTTTTATAGCTAGCAAGTTAGCAGTAGACATGGACTGAGATTGCACTATCTTTTCTAGATTATACAAGCGCGTTAACGATCATTTATTTTAGGGCTAACAAAGTAGCTAGAAGGCGTGAAGCATAGTTAAATTTTTTCCCCGATCAATGCAGTATTTCAACTACTGGCGGGTATTTCTTAGAGGGAGATGCCTCGACCTACAGCAAAAGATTAACAGTGAGGAGATTACTTATTGTCACATAGGTTTGTGTAGCGTTGCCGCATCTGGGAAAGCAAACGGAGGCCGAGTATATTTAGAAAATAGCTTCGGAGATATTAAGTTCATTGATATCGTACTGATATATATCCAGGATTTTTCAGACTAGGCTCTTTAACTTTAGGTGCATAAAATACGACGAATCTGAAAAGTTTCCATTTAGTCTTCGATAACAAGTATTAGCCAATACTATTAGACACGGAAAGTTCCGAGCCAAAGATCTTCAAGCAGGAGCTAGAATATGAAGCGCCAGTAGTTCCGACTTTGAAGTTTAACGCATACGATTTGGGGACCAATGCTTGGTTGGAGAAAGGTTCTTAGCGACTATATTACTACAGCTTCTCAATTCAGTACGCATTTTATTCTTTATTTTCTAGCCGGAGCATATGGCATTCACAAGTTATGGTAACTGCTATAGGATTTGGAGCTTTTGGGATTTAATCCTTCTCTGAATATCAAAGCTGTGCAAAGCTTGGGCATAATGAAGGTTTCGGTTAGTATCAGAACCCCTGAGCCAGCTCGCTTAGGATTAAGAAGCCGTACTGATCGCACGTTTTACATGAGGTCGAGCGTTAAACTTTGTGGGGGACCTGGATGACGTTTCACTTAATACTTTAATCTACGCTCCGTCCCCGGATCTACGGGTTGTTTCTCTACGGTACTACGGTAGGGTTAGAGATGGAGCTTCTGGTTAGATATCGCCGACTATTATCGTAAGGGGTATGGTAACACCTTACAACTCATGAAGATCAGGCAGTCTGTCAGTTAGAGATTGAGATGACAGGATTTTATAGATTCAAGTTCATATTATATTTACCGTCGCTGGGCAAAGTATTCCTCTACATGTTATCTAGAAAAGATGTGATTCTCAAATGTTAACAGCCTCTAGGTTTTCTTTGATGAGGATTCCTAGGTGAATTGTAAGTAGCAAGTACGATTGGAGGAGTCCGAATACTCGGGTCAAAGGTTACTATTCTCTGATGTAACTCGAAATCTATGAGTTTATGACATCTTAGATAATGGCTTTTTGCCGAGATACCTGTTCACGCAATCAGAATATGAAGTGTGTGAAGGCGGTTGTTCCTTTGTACATTCGCTAATGTTTCGAGGTATCGTCTGCGACGTGAATAAGGTTGCCCAGCCCTCGCCAGACCAGCAAAGCGCACGAACTATACAGTACAGTGTCCGATAGCGCCTATCCCGTTTCCTCTGTTTTCCTGGCCTATCATCCAATTACCGAATCCTTCAGAAGTCTAATTTGTTATAGCTCCCTTTGTCACCTTCAAGTACTTGTACTATGGATGAATAAATGTTAATTATTAGGTGACGAGCTACGTTAAATTTAACGTTTATTCGTCCTCAGTACAAGTAAAAAGAAGTGTAAAACTAGTTTATACTCTGCGTCTAAAAGTTACCAAGTTGGACCGCTGAACAGCTTTTTAACGTGTGTCTTCTAAAACAAACATTGTTTCTTACAAAGTGAAAATTTAAATGGAGGAATAAACACTTTGGGCGACGAAGTATTATTGTGGTGAGACATGAAAAGGAGGTCTCTGACAGTATCCCCTCCCTTGTATATCTATCGGCCATGTGGGCAAGGATTTAGCACTCTGCTCGTCTACAATCGCTTAACACGTCTCAGAGGTAAATACGGCAAGTTTATTGGCTAGAACTGCTCCGTTTGATCGATACCTTATTGCACGTCCCTATGGCCTAAGCGTTGGCCAAACAGGGAGGGGATAGATCCCCATCTCTAAGGATCTAAAATTTGTGCAATTCAAAAATATGATGATGGAACGAACGAGATCGTGCATAAAAAGTATGCAGCTTGGTAAGGACTAGTTCCATGTTGTTGTATGCGTTGCACATAACATTGTTAAACAACGAACATGCCTCCTCGAAGGTTATTAGTCGTTGAATACTATCGAGTCTTTCTATACTTTCTAAAATACAAACAACCCCCGCGCTACATGTACTATCTCCAACACCTTATCTATCACCACAACTACAAATGGCTATATAACTAATGCCTTAACTACTGGATATACATTTTCCGTTCTATAATACCACAAGCTTACAAATGGCACTATCGTCGATTCCGTCGAATGCACCATCGATTGTTATACCAGCAGTGGTATTCTGTATCATCAGTCCTCTTGTTGTTGCAACAAGATTTTATTCTCGATTACGATTCGGCAGCACGGTTGGATGTGATGACTGGGTTATATTAGCTTCTCTGGTGAGTAAAGAGAACTCAAAAGATGGAGAAAATTAAAAATAAGGAGGCAATTAATCATGATGCATTTAGATTTTCGCTGTGACATGTAATGGAATTCTAATAACAGGTAAGTTGAACTTTTCCAACGAGTCATGACATGAGCCAGACTAAAATTTCCAAGCATGTTACTTTGGCTATGGCAAACACAGGGCAGATCTTACAGCTTACAAACTGAAGATGGCATTCGAGGTCTTCACACACCATTTCATTACTACTCTATTTCCAAAAAGCTAACTGCCCGCTAGATGTTTGTTATTTCCCAAACATTCTATAAAAGCAGCATAAACACGACAAAAGCCTCAATTGTACTCCTATATCTACGACTCTTCGATCAGAAGACCTTTCGTCGGATTTGTTGGCTTGTGTTATGCTTGGTCATCGCCTTCGGGATTGCGACAACGCTGGCTTCAACTTTTCAATGCGTGCCAGTACAGCGTGCTTGGAATAAATCGATCCCTGGATCTTGTGTTAATATTAGGATTTTTTGGTATACTAATGCTGCGTTTACGATCGCTGGAGATGTCATAATTTTGGTTTTGCCGATGCCGACGATTTATTGCTTGAAGCTTAAGATGCATCAGAAGATTTCGCTGTTTGGTCTTTTTGCTTTGGGGGTTTTGTGAGTTCACCTATCTATAACTTTGTGGTTGAGATGAAATGGGAAGATTTTATCTACGTACTAATTCTTTTGGCAGTGTGGTTGTTACTAGTCTTTTGAGAATGAGAACCTTAGATACTACATCTAAGAGTCCAGATCTTACCTGTAAGTAAATA
Organism: Pezicula radicicola; assembly: GCA_003008705.1. Lineage (NCBI taxonomy): Eukaryota > Fungi > Ascomycota > Leotiomycetes > Helotiales > Dermateaceae > Pezicula > Pezicula radicicola. The sequence goes on from PDUO01000028.1 coordinate 802,865, forward strand.
CCCACTTGATACCTACTTCCACAAAAGGCACAAAAATATACCGAACTCTGCCTTAAAATCATTCGCTTCTTTGACGAATAACTGACCTCAGATGATTCATAGTCGATGTTGAGTCAACAACCTGGACGATTCTAGAGATGAATGTAGCAATCATTTGCGCATGTCTTCCCATGTGTCGACTCCCTCTTGCAAGACTATTTCCCAGCTTTTTTTCCAGTACCCTTTTACCATCCTATCACCATCATGATCATCAAACTGGCTATCACCCAAATAGCATGCTTGTGATTGTTGGTATTCGTACCAATAAGATTGATTGTCATGCTCATCCAACACACGATTCGTGGATTCGAATAGAGCAAATTCATTCAACTCCTGCATCTAGATCTACTTGGGAATCTCGATCTCAAAGGAAGACGGAAGACGGAGGTGAGGAGGTTGAGCATACTTTAAAAGATCCTACTGGGATGCCTGTACGACCTGTTAGTGTTGAGGCCGAGAATCTTGAATTAGCCCTTGTACCGGTTGGAGTTGTTATTCGAAAAACGACTGAGGTTAATGTTGCCTATGTAAATTAGTTGGTATGGAGTTTGTTTATCTTTGATAGTTAGGAATAACACAATATTAATCTGTATCTTCACTTTCTTCTTCTTTGTCTTCTTCTTCTTCTTGCAGCTTCTGCAGTTGGAGCCGTGTGTGGCGTAGGGCTTAGCTATTCCCGTCTTTCAAGCCATTGACTATAGTAAGTGGGTCATAGGATACGGCAGATACCTTAAAACACGTTTTTGCGAAATCCCGAAGTCCTCCGGTGCTCTCCTCTCCAGGTTTGTGGCTTTAAACGCACTGGGTAAATGCCGTTTTCGAATTGACAGCTGCCTTGATTCTATCATCGTAACGCCTAAGAAGGGACGTTTTGAGGGAACGAAGGATGTGTAGCATTGACTATAAACGCCCATATATTTTCAATTTCTGCTGATTGCTTCGGGCTAACCGTCCAGCAAGTTATGAACGCCCCCTGAAGCTAAAAATACTGCTAATAGAGCTCTACGGTTCTGTCACGTTCTCTAGTACGGCTTCCATTCCTTCGGAGAGATGTATTTTCTAGAAGTAGCTATTAGAATGCTTCTGGAATTTCTAAATCCAAATCCTATGCATGTGAGTTCTGCTTCTAGAAACTGATGTACAACTGCCGTGTAGACTCTCACTGAATGAGCATGTGTTGATAACTGAATTGGGTACTAGTTAATCAACTTAATTTTTAGAGTTCCGGCTGTTGGCGTGATAGAACGACTGTCTTGACCGAACGCAGGCTTCGTAGTTTCGCTAACTGAATGCAGCATCGTAGCTAAGTGCGGAATGCATTCTTCGAACTTCTAGTCTAAGTGATTTGAGTTGTGTCGTTGACTGTTACCCCACCAATATATTCAGTTGAAATCGCCCCCCCAACTCTATATAACTACTTCAATCCATACCTCCTTCGAAGTCTTTTTCCTCAACATCGCCTATTCATGTCTCTGCAGCTCCAAGGAAAATCACTCTCGAAAATGTCTGTGTCAAATGAACCTCTTCCCGAAAATCATCAGCGTGTGCCGTTGATTATTGTCGCTACGATCTTTTCTCTTTTCGGAAGTACGTATTTCTCTCTCTCGCCCTGTTAAGTTTCGAAGTTTAGGAGTTTAAGCTGACGCACCATTACTCAAGCTCTCATTGTTTTTGCAAGACTTTGTCGTAGATATATTCTCAAATCTCTGGGCTGGGATGATTATTTCATGATCGCTGCGTGGGTAAGCAGACATTTTGCTAAATTTATATCTTTGTGACAATGGTTGCTTACTTCATTCAAAGCTATCTTCGGTTAGCTTTATTGTTACTTCAGCTTTGGGAATGATGTACGGTATTGGATTGTTCACGAGTCAACTTACGCCTCATGATATAATAATGACTTTCAAGGTAAGTTTGTCTACCTATATTCTACATACAAAAAAGAGCTGTTTATTTTTGTGTCTAATACCATTTAATAGATTACTTTTTTCATCGAGATAAGCTATTACACTACGATATTTCTCATAAAGATGTCAATCCTATTCTGCTTTTTACGGATATGTAAGTTTCATTTCATTACCTATTCCACATGTATCTTTCTGAAGGGAAGAGAAGGATAGAAGTTAACGGTAAATTACTAGCAACTGCTTTGAAAGATAAGCTTTACATACCGACATTGGCCCTCATGTTAATCGTATTACTTCAATTCTTCTCCAGTATCATCGTAATCATCGTTCAATGTCTTCCGATATCCTATTCGTGGAATAAAAATCAATCGGGGCGTTGTATCAACCTTGAGGCCTTCATCTACTGTAAGTTAGCAAAGTGGGGATTTTCTAGAGTCATTACATACTAACTTCCAAAAAAGTCATGAATATCTTCACCATCGTCACGGATATTGTCCTCCTCCTTCTTCCCGTTCCATTTCTTTCTCGAGTAAACAGATCGCTAGCACAGAAACTAGCACTTCTAAGTGTTTTTATAATCGGCTTCCTATCAACTATTTCAAGGTAAGCTGCGGGCTAATCTTCAATCCACACAATCGAAAGTTTGAAATCTAGAATGTTGGGAGGAAATAACGGTTAATCATATTGTGTAGTTGTATACGATTATATGCAATCAGCCTCTTTACATCAACATCCGATGTACCGTACAATTCGGCAACACTAAACGTCTGGTCCTTCATTGAGATTGATCTCGGTTTAGCTTGTGCTTGTGGTCCTGGTAAGTTCAGCTTTGCTTTATATTCACCAAATCAACAAAGAAGGATCCGCACGAATGTTTTATTTTCATTTTACTGACTGGTTTTTGTAACTATATAGCACTCAAAGGAGTCTTCTCGGGTTTCCGTAAATCAAGTCGGCCTGTTCAAAGTACTATCCACCATCCCATGATAACCTTGCAAGAGAGAGAGAATTGCAGGGATAGTGTATAGGTTATTTTATTGAAATGATAGTTGTGGAGTATAATAGTAATAGTATCTTTGTGGTATTATCTGATTATATATTCTACATTCAATATTCGGTATTCCGTGTTGAATTATCACTAGCCAGAAACACATTAATAGTAATTCCCAACATTAAATCTTTTTTTTACTTTCTGTTTTCTGACATCTGTTTCATTCCTCCAAATTCCGAAAGAAGCAAATTGTACCTATTCTTGATTGCATGATTTCCACCAACCAAGTCAAAGTCTCGCAGTTGTTTTAAAGAGTGACTAAAAAAGGAACTTCAACTCCCCATTCCAAAAGTTCAAACCCTTCCAGTTCTCTGCTTATCATTCATCCTATACTTAAGAAAACTTTTCACGGCTGCTGTAACCTAAGTTATCTAACAGTAATTGCTAGCCTTGTTATCCTTATACGTATATTGTGTATTACAAGTCCCAGAAACGAACAAGTTAATCGCTATAGAATATCAGTCAAACCACCCTCAAAAGCCTCTCCACATCTCAAGCTTTTAAGCAACGTGGTGACATGAGTGGGCTTATGCACTTACTTTGAGTATTATAGGTCGTGCCAGGATATCTAACAATCGACTCGCTGTTGTTATCAGGAGTCAGATCATCCTCACAGGTAATCTGAGCTGATCCGCCGTTTGAAGTACTTGATCCAGTCCCTACAAGAATGACACAAAAGATAAATCAGTAAAAATACTATAAAGAGAAAAGACCAAATCCAGTCCATTCCACCACTGGAGGTTTCTTAGCGGGTTAGTTAGCATGGAGAGATACGTACAGATATCAATATGGTATTGCCCACTTTCCCAATCCGTAGTACATTGTTCACAAGTATCCTCAAAACGACCATATTTGCGGATATACGGAATATAACTAAAAAGCAAAAGCAAAAAATGATTAGCCATGCCAGCCAGTTTCCAAAGTTTAGAGAAGAAAAAAACCGAGATCAAAAACTCACATAATCTCACACTCCGTAAATTCTCCCGGTGCTGTAGCAAAAGTGAGTGGATCGCTATAAGTTCCACTACCACCAGCAATGTAGTTACGGCCCCCACAATCATAGGCCGTGCCTGCTCCTGGAGGAGAATTATCTGGGTAACCGTAGAAGGTGATTTCCACGTCTGAGATGTCGGTACAGGCTGTTGCTTTGGATGTGAGGTTTAGGAGGATGAGAAGAAAGGTTGGGATGAATGTTGTGATGAAGTTGAGGTTATACATTTTGCCGTTTGGGGTTTGGGATGAGGAGGTTTGAGGAGTGTGGTGATGTTGAAGGGAAATTTGGGGATTTTGTTGGTGATGGGTTTAGGAATTGTAGTTTGTAAAGATTTGGTTGTTGGAGTTTAATGGAATTGAATGAGCGGATATCTTGTGTTTATATATATGTTTTCCATGAGTCCCACATACTGTAACCTATTAAGTCAGTGGCAGGGAAAAGTGAAGAGACGTACATTCCCATTTCCAATATTTGATGGGGCCATTCTACCTTGCCAGTTACCACAACCATCAGTCGATATGGAACAGTGTGACAAAGTGATGTAGAAGTCATCCATCCATCTATTCAAAATGTTAGAGTTGAGTCCCGCTGGCACGATATTGGCTATGGGACTGACCTAGAATGGAAGTTGTATACAGTAACATGAAGGTCATGCTGTGATGTTTACTGCATGCACTCAGCTTACATACGGGAACTAAGGTAGGAGTTTACCTGTTGTGTAACTTACTCATCAGTCCATAGTTTGCGTCTGACACAAGCTTTTTCAGATTTGCTTTCCTGGGACTAACTAACTATCTTAGGAAAATGCGAAAAACGAACAAGGAAGGTGGGGGTTTCTTCTCACTCAGCCTTACTCTAGCGAAAATGATGTCTTAAGTTGTGGAGTTGTGGAGTTGTGTAATGACTTCATGTACTTAAGCTTAATAAGTCATGTAGTGAACCCTACCTATGCGTCGTATTACATCACAGAATGCTCAATCTGTAGGCTCTTATGTATAGTACCTGTTCCTTCTTACTGTGCAGAGGAGTAAGCCCAGTTATTAATTAGGCAGCTGAACAAAATAAGCGACAAAGAGGTGTACCGGCATCCAGTCGTTGAATATGCAGATTGTCACTATCTCCATATAGTAAGTACCTAGTAAGAAACACACTATTTAACAAACTACTTAAAGTTAAAGACCAGAGTAAACGCGAGTACAGGGCTGTCTAATTGGTTGTGGTTCCTCTAAATTCTGTTAACCTCGTATCCATATGTAGGCGAGCGGGGCGATCCGCCATCCAGGTAATGCAGGTAATCAGGCTGTCAGCATATTTGAGCAACTCGGCTCCAGAATATAATTTTGAACATAAGACTAATTGGATATTACATATCCACTCTAATTCCACCATGTCGTCGTCATAAAGAGAAAAGCTTCATGTATATCGTTAAATTGACCAAAATTAACTACCTACGTAAGCTAAGCAATAGGATTCCTAGTAACCCTAGACATAAGTTTCCCTAATTCTGACACATCAGCAAGAGACTCCATCCCCAAACACAATTTTTCAATCTTCTCCCTTCTCTCATCATCAATCAATCCCTTTGTTAACAATCTCCACTTCTCCAATACCTCCTCATTAGAGAAAGGTGGATCAACCCCCCTCGCTGCATTTACCTCTGCAACCAAAGTAGTCCCATCACTAAAAGCAACGGTAGCCCTCTGCTGAAATGCCACCATAGTATTATAGCAAGTCGTCTTATCCACCAACTCCCACACCAGATCCCGTTCAAGCATATCATGTCTAAACTGAGCAGGAAGAACCTGTCCATCAACCAACTGAGTAGCAGCAATATACGAATTACTCATCTGAGCACCCGTAGCCGTCAAAGGACGTCTAGCCTCCCATCCGCCATGGTGAAAAGCAGCATCTCCCAACTCAAGCTTAATACTGACAATACTCTGCAGATCTTGCATCTTCTCAGGATGTTCTTCCTGCAGTTTTCGGATACAATCAATAGTAGGATGTGTTCCTGCCATTGAAGCATATGGCTTAACACGAGCTCCCCACGTCTGCCATTTCGTCCCGAGTTCCTTGGTTACCTCATCAGAACAATACCTAGGCTCTTTCCCAGAACCTTGACTGAAAGTAGCTAGAAATCCGCCAAAGGGTCTCTCAAGGACTTTCTTGATGCCGACATATCCACCCTGAGCCATCAAAGAAGCAAAGAGTCCATTGCGAGCAGCGAATCCATGTTGCATGCGCTTTACCTCGCTTTCAAATTGGGCTGACATTAAACCACCTGATTGAGTACAAGCAATACCAACTGCATCTTCCATTAGATTTGGTGGAAGCTTCATCAGCTTGCTGACTGATAATGCGGAACTCGGATGTCCGAATACATCACCGCTATGCCATCCCATAGATAACATGTGAGACCCGTAGAGAGCATTGCCGATTCGGGGTCCAACTTCTAGACCTACTAGATAAGCGAGAAGAAATGACGATCCATCGACTTTGTCATTGGATTGAGATGTTGATGATGATTCGGTTTTGTTCAGACGATCCGTTGCTGCAAAGAGAGCGGGAAGTAGAATAGCATTAGAGTGCATCGGAGCTTCGCTATGCCAATCGTCAAGCTCAAAGCCTTGGATGAAAGAGCTATTGAGCAATGCAGCAGACAACGGAGGCAGGTTCTTCTCAAAGTCAGCAAGCTTGTTCGAGACATGAGTTGGCTTTCCAATTTTTTGGTGCTTACTGTGTTCCAACCGAAGACTCCAGCGCTCCCAGGAGGATCCATCTCGAAAACTGCATTTGCTGCTTTCTCGGACCAGGGCAGATGTGCCCCTACAAGTCCGCATGCGAGTCCATCCAGGATGAGATATTTTGCACGGGTTTGCACATCTTCGGGGATATTCGTAAGCGTGATTGAATGAACCCAGTTGCAGAGTTTGCCAGTCTCTCCTTCTGAGTCTACTGGCTGAGTCGAAGCTGATTGCGAGGAATCCATCGTGATTCGAGAGAACAGTAGACGAGTCCTCAGACGCTATCTTGGAATTTGCTCAAGCACTTGGTCGTAGCTCGCTTCCTACTGCTTGCTATTGCTTTTGGTAACGTCGCTGTCGTTTATAGAGAATTCCGATCAACTCAGTGCCTTGACAAAGGTCCTGGGATAAGTGACAACTAATCAGAAGATATTTTGAGACCACTTCGAAACAATGTTCTTTAATATATCATGAGATGAGGTGTTGAGCAGAGCAACAAAGATGATCTTTATAGAGCTATCTGAGACATTGCCACGAATTCAAATGACCAGATAATCATTGCTTAGTGCATACTTTGCACTGGACGTAGCGGACCAAATGCAGATTGACGCAGGCGGCATTTATAGCGTCGGCAGCGTTGATTTCTCCGCCCGACAAATGATTAGCTTGAGATACGGAGTTAAAGACCAAGGGATTACTATATCGCCGGGGGAACAATCACATTATGGCGCATTCTCGACACCATGCTAGTTCTATTGCCGTTCTTTTTATGCACTATCACATCACTGAAGCTGCATACTTATAGTCACATGAAGTGAATCGCTGTGGAGCACGTGTGGAAGAACGGGAACGACCTTAATTGAAAATACCCTACTTTTGTTCTTGAATTGCTATACTATACACCTTTCGCATACAGGTTACCACCAGCAGCAATATCAAATTCCATAGCTTCTTTCAACCCACAAACCTCAAATATCTCTTTGGGCCCAGAACCTCCTCCATCGGGACTCCGAATATCGCCTGTCTCTTTCAACTCCTTAGCGACCCTAGATACAGCTTGGTAGACAGGCCCGAGGGCAAAGCCAGGAAATATCATGATTTTGAATCCAGCATCCTTGGCTTCTGCAACGCTGAAATGGGGAGTAACTCCACCATCAACCATGTTCAACAGAACCGGTGTAGGAGCTAATTCCTTGCACACGTTCTGCGCCTCTATTTTCGAGGTCATGCCTTCAAGGAAGGCAACATCGGCGCCTATAGCGATGGCTTTCTTGAGACGAGAAACTGCAGCGTCGTAGCCCAGTGACTGTAATGCGTCAGTTCGGGCAATGATGACTATGTCTCCTGGTGTTTGAGAGCGCATGTTGACAGCTGCTTTGATACGAGAGAGGTAGATGTCCTCATCGACCAGCTCTTTATTCCGTAGATGACCACATCGTTTCGTGACGACCTGGTCTTCGAGGTGAAAGGCTGCTACCCCAGCTTGCATATATTGTGCCGTCGTTCGACCCACCATCAATGGACCTGTCGCTTCATCAGAATAAAGCATGAAAAAAAATTGAATGAATCTTACCGCCATAGCCAGTATCTGCATCTGCAATAAGAGGAACATTCCTGTCGAGACTTGCAATCATACCGGCGTTCTCTCTCATGTCATTGAGAGTTGCAACGCCGAGGTCCGCCATACCTAACTTTGACATTGTTGTACCAGCACCAGTCTTTTGATCCTTGTCATTTTTGAACTTTATGTTTTAGATGTTATATGGCCAACTCACCATGTAAAGACAATCAAATCCATGCTTCAAGGCTATTCTTGCAGTAAATCCATCATACACACCTGGACAAACAACTATCTTCCCATCTTCTGCCAGCATTGCTCGCAATCGGCTTGCGGAAGACATTTCAATCGAATCTTTTTCCATTGTCACTCTACGTGGATAGCCTGGAAAGATAAGAGAAAAATGATTTGTTGGAAGCTGGATCGGGGAAGCAATATTAAATGCCGCGATAGACTGTAAGGTTCTTCGCCAACAGTTTACCCCGAACCTATGATGGAGATGCTGCTGACCTAGTCGGCAGATCGGCAGTGATGCTCGTAATCAACACCAATGACACTCCAAGTGTACAGAACATCAGAAAGCAGAATATCTGGAGATAAAAAGCGATAAAAGCCTAATTCTCCGGTTGCGAACTTGCGACTGCGATGCTAGAACCGGAAGCGATTTTCGGACTACCGATCCTTCATCGGATACCTTAATAAAGAAGACCTGTGAGAAAGCTAGTATTGCTTATATTATTCCCCGCAGTCTATTCTAGCTTTGCAAAACCTTTTCCCTTTGCGCAAGTCAAGATGGCTTCATCAATCACAAAGGAGTTTGGTCCGGACTCTTCACCAAGCACAGGAAAACTCCTGAGCTATCTTCGAGATATTAGAAATATTGGGTTCGTGCAAAGTCTGGGTTAGTATGTCTCCGCCGAGCAATAGCTGGCGCTTATTACGATTAGAACGGTATATACCAGAACAAAACATCTTGAAGAAATTGACTTCTCTTTCCACCCAGCTCCTGGCTTTTGGATACAGTCGTGAAGCTGAGACCCTGAATGATGTCTACTCACTCAGTATCCTTCCAACCGACTTTGGTGGGCTCGGGCTTTCACCAGATGCAAAAGTGAGCCCAATATAGGAGGCCGAAGTCCTCTTCTTGACATCTGCTTGGCTGGAATCATTGAATTCTGCGGACAGAGCCAAAATTCCTCCTCGTCCGCTTAAAGCTCGACCGGAGAATAGAAGGGGAATGACATTAAGTGAGAAGATATTTGCAGCGCATGATATAGAGCGCAGGGGTGAGCTCAAGCCCGGTGATATGGTAAGAGTGGATGTAGATTGGATCATGGCCTCTGAGCTATCGTGGGGAGTGAGTCAGGCCCTGATAATGCAAACTGATGCCCCCTCTGACTTCCATAGGGTATGGAGAATACGTACAACTCGCTAGGAAGGCCAGGTATATTTCGCAACGACAGATTCTGGCTCGCTGGGGATCATGTGGTAGATCCGCGCATCAAAGAGCACCCCAAGGTTAAATCTCTTGTGGCCGCCAGCGAGAGAGCTCGAGAAGGTTTTCGCATGACTGAGTATCAAGGGATGAACGTAAGTGACTAAGTACTTAGCATGTCTTCAAACCGACAAGCCTAACGTTCATAGTATACCATCATGCATACAGAATTCTTCCGGGAACGCGCGCAGCCTGGAATGTTAATTATTGGATCTGATTCTCACACTTGCTCTGCCGGATCCCTTGGTTGTCTGGCAATTGGGCTTGGTGTAGCCGATGTCACCATACCGTTGATTACGGGAGAAACTTGGTTCAAGGTTCCAGAAAGCGTCAACATCCGACTAATCAACGAACCTAGGCCTGGAATTGGAGGAAAGGATACTATCCTGTATATTTTGAAGGAATTGAAAAGAAACACCGTAGCATCAGACAGAGTCGTTGAGTTCACTGGCCCTGGTGTACAACATCTGTCATGCGATGCTCGATTTGCAATTACAAATATGACCACGGTGAGTCCGTCTATCACCCAATCGCATAGGTCTAATGCATGAAAGGAATTTGGAGGGATAACTGGAATATTCGTCCCTGATCAAGTGGCTTACGATTTTGTCAATCACCGGAAACTATCGCGGCACAAGAAGAATGCGACATATTTCCGTCCAGATGAAGATGCTCAGTATGCTTCGACGCATGTAATCGATCTTGCTCAGGTAGAATCTTTTGTTGCATTATACCCTAGTCCGGATAATGTTGTTCCTGTGAGCAAGGTCGAGGGTACTCATCTGGACGGATGTTTCATCGGGGCTTGTACTACCGCGGAGGAAGATCTCATCATTGGCGCTATGGTTCTTGAGGCTGGGATGAACAAAGGGCTGATGCCCGTAAAAGAAGGGAAAAGGCGGATCATACCAGGCTCCCTACCTATTCTCAACCGATTGAAAGAATTGAGATTTACAGATATTTACGAGAAAGCTGGCTTTAATATTGGAGTTCCTGGTTGTAGTTACTGCATTGGAATGGGAGCAGATAAAGCTGGCGTGGGAGAAGTCTGGATATCTTCCCAGAATAGGAACTTCGAGAATCGTATGGGAACAGGTACGCCCAATACAAAGATACCCCCATATTCCACCAAGCTTGCTAGGCTTGTGTAATAATGAGGATCAAACTGAACTGACAGGCACTGCCAGGCTCCATCGGAAACCTTGGATCTGCAGCCACCGTCGCGGCCTCTTCCTTCACGATGAAGATGACGGATCCAAAACCTTTCCTTGATAGCATTGATCCTAATCGTCTGAGGGACATCCTTGGCCATCGTTCCGAGGCAGCTTCAACGAAGGGTGTTGAATATGTTGAGCCTAGCCCTGACCCAGTCGATGGGAGGAGATCCGCGATTCCAGTATCAGTTGCATCATCTGGGTCGCGCTCAGCAAACCTAGGAGGCCCCATCACCGAGCCAAGCGGTAAATCTTCATCTACAGATATTCGGCAAGGCAAAATACAACGACTGGGAGACTTCATTGACACCGATGCAGTAAGTTTCTCTGTCGCCCCTGCCAAGTGCACTGCCTCCAATGCTTATTATTGGCGCAGCTTGCCCCGTCCGAGAGCCTGACCTCGTGTAAAACTAACGAAGAGTTTGGCGCGTATTGCCTTAAACATACACATCCCGAGTTTCGCTCTCGCGCAAAAGAGGGATATAATGTTGTGGTGGCCGGCACTGCATTCGGTTGTGGCAGTTCTCGTGAAAATGCTGTTTCGGCCTTGCTCGGCGCAGGCATAATCTGCGTGATCGCCAAGTCGTTCGCATTCATATATGGCCGCAATCAGCCCAATCTGGGCCTGCTGGGCATCAACATCGTCGATGAGAGCTTCTATGAAGCAGCGGTTGACGGCGAGGAAATTATCATCGATCTGGAGGCGCTGAGAGTGTGTGTGGCGGGACAGGAATGGGGATTCGAGTTAAGTGCGATGGAGAGGGAGTTGATCGAGGTTGGTGGGATCGATGGCGCGTTTAAGAGATTTGGGAAGAGGCTATTCAAGGCGATGTGCGAGCCAAAGGGGACGACGGTAGGAAAGCAGCAGCTGGAGGGGAATTGCGCGAGCGTCGAAGAGCTTCAATGGTAGGTACTTCGTAGATGCAAATTGTATGCTTAGGTAATTAGGAATTGCAATTCATTTAGCAAGGCAGAAGGAACATAAGGCAATGAATGATGAAAGAACAATTTCCGTACAAGTCGTGGAGTTGAGGAGGAGAAGTAGTTTAGAAGAAAGAAAGAAGTTGACAAGAACACTTTTCTGGGAGCCAATAGGAAGACTTCGGCCGGAACAACAAATTGGAGGAGGACGACATCGACGACACGCATCCAACTTTCCTACCCATCAATGCTCATCAATATTACTAATGAGATTTCTTCTATCGACATATATACATGTTTGCCCCTTTCTACTCTATGTTCACGTACGCTTCTCAACGAGCTGATTCTGGCATCTGCCTGAAGTGGGATGGATAACCACTGGATTTTATAGCAGGTTATTGCTCAACAATTGGTCCTCTATTTCGACAATACTCCCTCATTGTCCTCGCGTATTACGTTGATCATCTTTGCAACCAATCTATCGGAGACCTCCATCGTTATTGTATTGAACTAAATCGCTAGTCTTGAAGACAGGGCCGCAGGGATGGTGTCTGCTGGTAAGACTGAAGTCCTGTAGCCAAGTAGGATTACGCACAAACTTGGCGGCTGTCTCTTCCACGTCGTTCGAATATGCTCTCGCTACCACAGGTCCTTCAATCAAAAGCTTTCCTACCGCTCCCAGTGGGGTAAGAGTATTGTGGTCCTTACGATCAACAGCCCAGGCTACCGAAGAGACTGGACACCCAATATCGGCTGGATTTGCAGTCCAATTCAAGTCAGAATTTATCGTTGCGAAGATAGAACATTCGACAGAAACATAAGTGTGGTTTAACTGAAGATGTTTCGGCCAGATCTCCACATCAGACCTTGACAGGATTTCTCCGCCAAGGGTGAGGCTCTCCAGAGTATCCAGACTCTCCGGCTTGATAGTTCTTGCCAACGAAGGGGTCAAGAAGGCCCACGTGACTCTTAAATCGTTCATGCGCCTCCGATATCTGCGACGTTGGCATCTTCACTAGGAATGCAGATACACGCACCAACGGTGAGAGTCGCTAGGATTTCTACCGCAGAAACATACGAACTATAAGATGAATGTTGAAAGACGCGGCTGGTTGATGTCATGTTGGTATCTTTAGTGTAACTGGCCGCCGCACTTAAGAATGAAGAATGTCCAATAATGCAACCCTGATGCGAGGGAACGAGTAGTTTGGATCCTTTGGCTGAAGCTGTTATCCAAAGGGTTATTAGGGAACAATTTGAGGGATGTACGGTTATTGCTATTGCTCATAGGCTCGATACTATTGTGGATTTCGATCTAGTTGCCGTTTTAGATAAGGGGTCTCTCGTTGAGATTGGGCCGCCGCAGGAATTGCTGGTGAGGCAGTCGGTTTTTAGGGGTTTATATACGAGCCAACATAGGGAGAATAGTAGCTTTGACCTTGAATGGCTTTTAGAATGGCGATATGTATACATTTATTATCATACATATATCTGTTATAAAGTTTACGGTTATCGGAAGACTATATCAGAAAACAGGATGCGCATTATGGAATATGATTCATAGATTGAGAATAAGAAAAGACTAATATTGAAAATCAGGTCTATTAGCGAGCATCCTATATGTTGTACTAACTTTGCACTTTCGCGTGCTCTAGCTTGACATAGGCAGGCAATTTTGTTCCGTCATAAAACATGCATTTTAGATTCAAAATTTAGCCGTTGCTTGCTAACTCTATCCTCTACTCTCAATCCGAATCTTCTATGACATCCCCTATCATATGCTGGCGGGCTCCCAAAAGCTTCTCGCTTTGCCGAGAAGTGGTATATGATGGCTTTACTTCGCGTCGGCTGATATACTTTGGTTGATCCCAGAAGTCATCATTCCGGATTCCTTGCCGCTTAGCTCGTACATCATCAGGACCACCATAAAGTGTGGTTAGATACTTGTCAAAATCTTTCGAAACGGTCAGAATCGTTCGGATGTGGTTTTCCTCGAGACGAATCCAGCCAGGATTAGAGTTGTGTTGCTGGCTATCGTGTATGGCCAGGGCTACGGCACTCTGGACCGCATTACAGATGTGCCTGCCGTTCGGATACTTTCCATCTGGATTATCGAAGAATTCCCGCAAGAAATAAATTATGCCTGGGCTAATTCGCAGTTCTGGTCGTTGCTGTTCGGCACGCTCAAGCGCTATCTCCCAAACCTTTAAGGACGATTCGAGGGTTAGTGCTGGGAAGTAGAGACTGAGATGTATACGGGATATGACTGCCTCGTCAAATGTGCCCACTCGGTTTGTCGTTAATATAAGGATACCAGAATAGGGTTTAGAGCTTTGAAAGCTCATAGTCAGCAGCGCTCGATGGAAAGGAGTTGCTGGAGGATATACATACTACTCTAGAATGCGGAGAAACACTTTCGGAGATTTAGCCGGTGCCTAGAAATTGGGTCTTGATACTTACCAGAAACAATTGCATTTCGTTGCATGTCTGTTCGATCACGAGCCTGCAAGATGATATCGGCCTCATCAAATAAAAGGACGCATCCCCATCTTTGGGAGAGATTTAGGAACATTTCTAGCCTCTGCTCAACGTCTTGGGTGGTATCGCCGATATCGGCTATTCTCAACTTCAGACATAATCTTTACCAGTATCTCTAGAATGTACTGACCAGCGGTAATTGGCAAGAGTGGCCTCTTAGTAAATTGTGCTAAACATTCTAATCTTGGTTTTAGAATTTATGCAAATGAGCTGCAGTAGCTTGAACTCGCCTGCGGTAGATGTCTTTCCCACACCGGGAACTCCATGCAAGAGAATGATGACTCCTTTCCCTATAGTACATAGTGTCAATGAAAGTCAAAACACGGGTCTCTTCTAAGCAAATACCTCTCCCGGTCACGAAATCTAGCTCTGCTCGCTTAGCTTCGTGTCTTGATCTATGCGTCGAAACAAGGCTTTCAAGAATAGGCCTGTGACCATCGGGTAGAACGAGGAAGTCGAATGGATTCCCTTGATATATGATATCTCTGATATTGACAATATCAAATGGATCTATTAGAGTTTCAGCCTTCTAGAACTGTGAACCTCAGGTCGTCTTTCTTACGCCACTTCCGGCCTCGCAAATTAAATGCCCAAACCGTATTTGGTAGAAGCATCAATTTGTCATCCGACAAACGATCACCGTCGTTATGGGAGATCGTCGTTTCCACCAATTCTTGAAAGTTCTCAAGAAAGTTTTCCGTAAGACGCTTGTCAATTTTGCGATCGTCGTAAATGCGACCATTCAGCATTGATGGCTCGCAAGTGTACCCAGGGATACGGCACATGCGAGGCACGGCCACAAGAACTTCGTCTTCGCTCTGCTCGACATAATCCTGGAGACCGAGAACAGGAATATCGTCCGGATTTTCTCGGTAATAGAGAGGGAGATCGATTATAATTTCGCCATCAACCTTGTGCCAAAAATCAGTATTTGCTATACACGCTTTTGAATTGTTAATATACGTACCTCTTTAGCAATCGGATCGAGAGTTAATCCCGAATGGTATTTATGGCAAGTTTTGCTAAGCTCATGAAACTTTGTCCCTCGATGGGATAGATGTGAACTTAATATCTCGCCGTTCAGTGCACACTTGATTGGAATAACAGGAAGCTTTGAAATCTTCCGTTGGCCAAAGAAGGCCGAGATAATGAACTCTTTTGACACTGGTCCAAACTGCTTCCCATCAAATCCAGTCGAGAAACAGTCCAAGACGAAATGATTGTTGACAATTTCGACCTCTGCCTGTTCTGTAGATTCAGAGACTTCCCGGCCTAGATGTCCGCCGCGCACACTTCGAATTCTATAAGCCTGTTGTAATTCTTCTCCGCCGTGGACTACAATATCTCCAGGTTGGAAAAGATAGCACAATTCTACGAAAGTGACCACTTCGGCAGAACGAGCCCTGAGAGCTCGATAGGCTTTAGTCTCTCTAGACAAGTCGTGTTCGAGAACGTCAAGGAGAAGGCGTAGGTGCTCAAGATCTGTCTTTTGCTCAACTCTGGAATGGCGTTCATCTCCCGAACCTAATTTCATTTCCACAGCCGTATCACCACTTGCTTTCAGATTATCGTCACTTAATCCGGAGTCGTCCTCAGGTTCAACGATGCCCTCTAAAAGTAGCCTTTTTTGGTGAAGTTGGTCAGAGAAAATCATTAAAGCTTTGAAAGGACGTATTATTATAAACTATAGGACATAATCTACTACATTGGTAGAGAGAAAGCCTAAAAGCTTCCCAAAATGTTATAGCGTACTTACAAACAATGAAAATGCAGTGATGAATTGATAATCCTTCATGTAGGTTAAAGATATATCCCTCTCACCCTTCATAACTAAACACTAAGATGGCTGTCAGAACACTGCGTCTTTCGAGTTTGGAATAACCTCTCCTCGGTTCAAACCTCAAACGTGATAGGGGCTCACTTTGAGCCAGCTGAAGTGCACTTGTGGTACCGCAGAGCACCGGCTCCTGATGGCTGGCAGAGCGTCATAGAGCCAAACAAGACAAACTAGCAACCTGGTCCGAACTAGACAAAAGGAATCAGAGGCAGTAGCAGTAATTATCACAACATATACAGGATATGGAGATTTCGAGCAAGGACACTTTTTCTCCGTCGAGAACAAAATGAAACCGCCTTCACACAGACGCAAGTTGATAAATATCAATTTCGACCTTACCACACAATATCATCCTTATATTTCAATGCTAAAAATTTTGGGCACTCTTTCCGTGGCAGCTGATGAGTATATTGGAATAGACTTTCTGTTTATTCTCTTATAAGAAATCAAAACCCAAGTCGAAGTCACCTGGAGGGAAATCCGACATCAGAATATTCATATCCGGAAAGTCGCCTCCAAGCATAGCATTGCTCTGATACCCATTGGCAGAGCCATTGTAAACGTCGTTTTGTTCTCTCATATGCCAATTCCCCGACTGCTCCGCAACATCATAACCAGATGCTGTCCCGTTCACACCAGGGTTGCTGTTATTATATTTCCCAACAGTCATTATCTTACAGCTCTGCAACATCTTCTCTAATCCCGAGGCCATCCAATGTACAAGGTGGTATCTACTACACGCAGTCGATCGAAACAAGGAAATGACACTGGATGTCAAAGCAAAAATGGATTCGAGCTCAATGCTTAGTTGATCGTGATATTTCCCAGAGACTTTTAACAAAACAACACCAGCAAATGCAATCATCGTATGGAAGTAGTGCGGAACTCCAACAAGGCTATTCCGTAAATCCATATCCTGTAGAATGAGTTCAAGGATAGTAGTGGCTGTTGTGACTGCCAGTGATGCAGCATCCTTGAAGTGGGCTGGTATGGTATCCACTTGATTTTCAGTCTTGAGTCCACGGAAGACGTGCGCGTATAGATGAAGTTTGCCAAAATTATAGTGAAGCAAAACTCCCTTGGAGGGGAATTCTCCTATGTGATCATTTTGCCCTGCGACACTATTAGAAACGAATTGTATTTTTGTTTTGGAGGAGTGGGAAACCTACGCAATGCGGTTGACCACTGAGCAAGCCATTTGTCCAGTTGCAGGCTGAAACTTGTAATGTGCGTTGTGAAGGCTTTTGGGATTGGTTCCGATGTATCTGTACCAAAAAGCTCTCGAACTTGGCTCATTATCAAAAGCAAAGCAACTTGGCTTGATATCCTCATATCTGAGTCGTTTGCGATGGAACATTCAGAGTACGGCTTCCACCCCATAATCGTTTCTTCCTCGCGTATCATGGGTGCTCGATTATAAAGAATTGACAGATGTTGGTCACATATATACAAGAGATACCACAATCGAGTACGATCGATGGCGACCAACGCCGCGGATACAGTTGGCTCGCTGTTTGGCGAAGTCCTATCAATAGAAGCAATGGCTTTATAGTAATATTTGTGCAGATGAAAGTCTCCAGCTCGGCGAACAGCCATACCAGACAGAGTCCATGAGACATCACTCAGCCAGTAAGAGCCAATGCAAAGAGCTCGTAGATAATCTGCACTTAGATGACGGTCAAACATAGTGTTTGCCACGAGTCTCCTAAACTCTTTATTACACACATCGTATAGTTTATTGTTATCAGGTTCATGGAGAGCGGATACCGTGCATATGCAAGCCGTGAGTACTGGAGATGCTCTCCGAAGGCTTTGAAGGTCATCAATTGAACTTCCAATCCCGTAAATATAAGGATCAAGCCTTGTTATATAAAATTGCACCAGTTTTTCGGCCTCGTGCTGTTGGATAACTCCTTTTGTGATAAAGTCATTGACTGTGGTGGGAGGTGTAGCTGGTTGATCGGAGGTTGTTTTCGCACCTGCAGCAGCTGAGCGTAGGGATCTCAGTCGCGTAATTTCATAAAGGGACTCAATTGGTACTTGGGCAACAGATTCGTCGGTGGGGGAGAGCCGTGGAGAAATGTCACACATATCATTCCCAAGGTCAGTCGGACTAGATATATCGTCGAAATTCCGGTTTTGATTAGGGTCGCGAGTGATGGTAGTTTCGAGAGGAGGTAAGGATGGGCGGGAAAGTGCTCCGAGGACGTCATTCAGTGCTTTATGAATATGTACCAAGTCATGGCTAACTGTGTTTCTCCATCTGATGATATACGGAATAAGTATGGTGTTAATATTGAAAATCGGACAACTGACCTTGACTCGTCGTCCATGTGCGTTTGAAGGCTCTTATTTAAAACACAAGATAGCTTTCTTTCTTCACACCGTCTACAAGGAGGTCTGTCGCCGTCCATAAGACACTTAATCTTCGATTTGAGTTAGGGTCCTATTCCAAAACCATCTTCCTCTTTTGGTAGCATTCCCGCACCTTTTGTTTTCGGCATGCTGCACATGCTTTTACTTTGCGCGTTATTCCTACCACGATTCCCGTCGTCTCATTCCTCGGCTTGTCTTCTGACACGGATCTTGGGGGGCCGTCGGTTGGCAGATGAGCTGGCGGTTGAGAGTGCTCTGTCTCGGTCATGATCTCGGTCGGCGATGGTCTTCCACGACCATGTAATGTGCTGTTCCTCCTGCCATTAGAGCCACTGATGAATGGTGGAGATACGCCCGTACCGAAAGATGCTCGCTTTGGATTTGGTCCTTGATTTTGGACATGGCGGTCTAAAGAATTTTGCAGTGAGCTCTCGTCTGGACTCGCGCTGTTTCTTATAGCTTCTTGGGATTCGTTCCAGGAGCGTTTAGCCATGGCTACCGCAATTCTCATTCAAGATATAAATACAAGTCAATCAGGGCTACTATTGTTGCAAAATTGGCGTGGATTTGTTCCATTGAAGCAGATAAAAATAATTATTGAGTTCAACGGAAATTATTAGTGTAGACGAAGGTTGAGAGCTGGAACCCCGCCCTGGCGCTGTGACGAATTCCGAAGCTATTCTAGTTACAGGGTAGGGTAGCACTGCCTACAGTGGGCTGCGTCCCCCGCGGAAGGTCGCCCGAGAGTGGGGCGAACAGTACGTACAGCACAGTGAGTTCAGGGACCCAATAGGGGCAGGCCTATTCCACATACAGTATCATGTCCACCGTGTCTAAGAATTCATTTTTCTTCTTCTTGCAACTGAGGCAAAGTGTTCCATTTTATTGTAGGTCAAGGCCTCTATCATCGTGGAATATCTCTGTCCCCCAATTTGGCACATTGAACCGCTTCCCCTTTATCTTCGCTAACTTATCAATCTTCTCCATCTCTTCGTCAGTCAACTCGAAAATTTCCAAGTTCGCTTTTATCCGCGCGGGATTGACACTCTTTGGTAGAACAGACCATCCTTTCTGGACACCCCAAGAAAGCATTACTTGGGCTGGGTTTTTGCCCCTTTGATTCCCAATCTCTACCAGGGTTTCCTCTGTATGCATCGTGGAACCAGAACCCCCTAAAGGTCCAAAAGCTGTTTGGTGTATCCCCTTCGCCTTACAAAACGCGTTGAGCTTATCCTGGGGTAGCAGAGGCTGCAATTCGGTCTGGTTCACTGCTGGGATTACTTTTGCTGTCTGCAGAAGTTTCTCGAGATTGACACTTGAGCAATTGCAAACTCCGATCGCCTTTACCTTTCCCGTATCCAGAAGCTTCTCCATCGATGTCCATGTCTTTGTAAAGTCCCAGTCTTTCGAGTGTGTTGTTCTATCTTCTTTTCCATACTCAGCACCCGTGTCGGGATCCAGTGATACTGGCCAGTGCATAAGATAAAGGTCTACATAGTCAAGTTGCAGGTCTGCAAGACTTTTGTTTAGAGCTTCGTCGACTCGTTTGTGATCTGATGACCATCTATGATGATTCAATTCAAACATTTGGATGCAAAAATGGCGATTTTACTAACAGCTTTGTGGTCACGAAAATTTCTGACCGAGGCACTGAACTTTTAGAAAAGGCTTGACCGACTTCGGGCTCATTATAGTCTGTGAGATTGACATTAGTGAATACCTTGATCTTGAAGATTACTTATAACTCACATAGAGGAGCACAGTCCTAATGAGCAAAAGGGTCAATGTTACTCTTTAGATGAGACTCGATTCGTCGTTATACTTACAATATGTCGATACCCAGACTCAAGTGCACACAAGACCGATTTCTCAGCATCTTCAGATTTTGTTAGATTATGCAAACAGTGATTCTTGGGATTATTCATTACCTCCAGGAGCAGCTTTCCATGTTCCGAAGCCCTGTCCTCATTAAGGAACGAACAATGATCAACATGGCAAGCGAACTTACAACCGCCGGGATTTTGGCCCCAGTATTCAACGTGAATTGTTTTCCAGAATATGGCATTTTGAAGGAGGATGCTGTTTAATTCGTATCTTGGGATTGCATGCTACATTTAACCCATTAAACTGCCACATCAAGGGTAAGCTTCATTTTCCCCAGGCTACTAAAAAGATGTCGGAAAAGCCGCCGGAGAGTATCCCGAGTCATGTCCATCGCTGAGATCCCCGCAATTATGAGCCGATGGACTTCTCCACACTCTAGGAGTAGTGGGGTATTCCCCCATTTCACTGATGTGCCAGTTTGCTTACTACTTTTGGACTCTCGTCGTTTGACGACTAATACGTAGCTTAGTGTTGCAGCAACACTCTGGGCCATATAAATGATATAGAAAGAAAAATGAAATCACGCGGGAGAAGTCTCCTTTTGAAGAGGAAAGTGTTGAAAAATAGGATTTGATTGAAGAATTTATGTCATATGCTAGGTTGCTCAAGGCTAACAACTGCCTGTCCTCTCAATTGAATGCGGCTAGGCATTCTCTAAATGGATAATGGGAGTCTGCCCAGTAGCACCCCGTTTTGTATCCTCAATTTGTCCCGTAGTACCAAATTCATCCCCCTTGTGGTCCATGTGGTCCGCGACCTCACGCAAGATCTTTTCATCTTCGGTAGGATAAGCATGACGCCACATGCCCCATATGCTTTGCTTGAACAAGTCGTCCATAGATTCGATACTTCGACCCTTGAATTCCGGCATACAGCACCATGTGAAAACAGCTCCGATATAAGTGAGAAGAGCATAGAGGAGAAATACACCCCAGCCCATATGTGTAATCATGGAAGGAGTAGCTCGTGTAATACCGTAATCAACAATCCAATTGATGAAGAAGCAGAAGGCCATCGAAACTGAGCGGATACGTGCAGGAAAGATCTCAGCAGCCACAACATATGGTGCTACAGACCATCCAAAGGACCAACCAAATGCATATACGTAAATGCTAAATGCTGTTAGCAACATCACCGCTAGAATGAGAGTTTCGCTTACAAGATCACTCCTACAATACCACCTGCCTCGGTTCCACCGCCAACTTCTGGGTTCCCAAAACGCAGATACAACGCCAGATAAAGCATAGCAGTAGCCTGCATGCAGCCACCAACAATTAACGGGAGACGTCTTCCAACCCGATCAACAAGCACTGCCACGTAGAAGATAGTTGTTACAAACTTTACGACACCATATACGCCAGTAGTGAGCAGGCTGTTGCTTGCCGGGACGCCAATAAGCTCAAAAATCTCTGGCGCGTAGTAATTCAAGGAGTCTGTGCCGGTAAATTTATGAAAAAGGAAAAGAGATACCGCCAGGAAGAATCGCCGGAAGTTGCTTTTGACAGTGAAGATATCCTTCATAACAATCAAATAGCTGTGTCCTGTTCGTGAGTAAGTAAAGCTTCCTTATGAGGATTCAAAAGTAGGGTTATACCTTGATGGGCTTCCTGTTCGTGATTAACTTGAGCCACAGTTTCATTGAACTCCAATTCCACGTATGGGTGATCAGCGGGGAGTTTTCTGAGCTTGCAAAGGTTTATCATTGCCTCCTCTGGTTTGCCGTGTGAGATGAGGAATCTTGGTGTCTCTGGAACTAAGGGAACCATGAGAACCATCAGGGCACCTGGAATAAGCTGAATAGATAAAGCCGTTCGCCATTGAGTATTATCATACTTGATGTTGGGTCCGCTCCATTTGCTAACTGCAAAATTGACCCAGAAAGCCAACGACAAAGAGAAGAGAATGAATAGGTTGTATGTCGCTGTCAAAGATCCTCTGACAGACTTGGGAGAGTTCTCGGCGAGAAATTGAGGTGTGAGCATAGAGGTCCTACATTAATGTTAGCTCTAAGTTGCTTGGTATGCAAATGAGCAACTTACGCCCCAACTCCGGCACCTCCAATGAATCTGCCAGCATACAAAACACCAAGATTGGCAATCATTTGTAAGACTGCGCCGATCAAGAAAATTACACCAAAAAGGAGAACTGATGATTTTCGTCCAAGGAAATCTGATGCGGGAGCCGCAAGAAGAGCGCCCAAAGAGCCACCGGCAGCCACTACGACCACGTCAGTATTCAAGACGGGATAGATTTTAACAGTTGACTCTTACGCATAGCAGCAATATTCCCCTTCCGATCATCCAAAGCATCCTCTTCAAGTGTATCTAGACCAAAGGCATGTTGAAAAGATGGCAAGGTAAGAATTCCTCCTATATTCCCAGTATCAAGACCATAGAAACAACCAGCCCATGATACTGCTAAGACTAAGAACAGTAATCGGAGATTGAAAATTTCCTTGGGGTCCTTTTTGGCTTCAGGAGCCCAGATAGAAACGCCGCCTGCCATAATGTACGATTTTGGTTAACGACGAGCTGAAAGAATGCAATGGATAGTGCAGTACTGGCGAGGGAATGTGACAAAATGAAAAGCAATTTCTATTTCGCGTCACAACGAAATGAAAAATGTTTGATTATCAACACTGGGATATTGCAAGTATCACAGTCTGATTAGAAGACTTGATAATATCTGAAGAATATGGAGATAATCTGGGGTCCCCGCATTAATTAAGTAGACCAACCAAAGGTATGTGATGATAATCAATTCTGGGGTTACTAGCAGGTTGCCCATGCATAATGGGAAGGGTCCAGTCATTTTCGCCGGTGAGAACGGCGAGGATCGGCTGCGGAGAGAGCAGCGGACAACTTAATGGGACTACCCCGCCATATGAGCTCCTAAGATGTTTGAGGGAATCAAGGCGTAAGTTTCCGTTTGGATTTTGAATATGGGAGTCTTTTTCTGGCTATATAGAACTGAATCATACTATAATGTAATTTTACGGGCCCTCTTCGATATTTGTGACTTCACAATACCTAGCCATTTATTCTTTAGGACAACCTATCCCAGGCGTACTTTCCTGTTGTAAGCTAAGTGCCTAACAACTTATTAGTTCCTCAATGACAGGAGATGCTAATAGAGGAGACAGCAAACGAAGCGAAGAAAAGGTTTCTGGTGTTGAATAGAGTATTTGGCAGCAGCTTACATAATACGTATCCTTTATCATGGCTGTCGCGTCCAACATTTCAGCAGATGGCAACGGCACAACTCATCACTCTCCAACCTTGAGTCAGGTCGGTGCCAATAGACAGCAAGCATATATTCCGGCAGTGACCACGCAATCGCATGCTTCCAACCTCCTCTTGTTACCCAATGGCGACCTTCTTTGTGCCTGGTTCGGCGGCCTTCAAGAGGGTATTCCCGATATCTCCATCTACCTCGCCCGTTTACCCGCGACGACGAATACATGGCTCGAGCCGCAGAAGTTGACCCACGATAATACTCGAAGTGAACAGAATCCCGTGTTATTTTTAACGCCGTCCGAGCCCTCTTCGTTGTGGTTGATGTATACTTCGCAAGATGGTGGAAATCAGGAGTCGGCAGTAGTCAAGAAGCAAGTATCGCAGGATATGGGCTTGACGTGGAGTTTACCATCTGTACTCTTTAGTGAGCCTGGAACATTCATCCGCCAGCCAATGATGGTTCTGCCAAGCGGTGCCTGGACAATTCCTGTTTTCTACTGTCGAACCCCAGCCGGATATAAATGGGTGGGAAACGACGACATCTCGGCCATTCGAATATCCAAAGATGAGGGGGCTACATGGTCAGAGGTCCAAGTGCCGGAAAGCTATGGCGCTGTCCATATGCGTACAATTGCGTTGCATGACGGCACATATCTGGCCCTATATCGAAGTCGATGGGCCGACTATGTCTACTCCTCCACTTCTTCAGATGGGATCAATTGGACACAACCTAAGCCAACAACTCTTTTGAATCCGAATGCCGGCATCTGCGCTGATGTGCTGCCTGATGGACGTGTGATAGTTGTATACAACGACTCCAGTGCGAACTCAACAATGGCACGACGCAAAGGCCTGTACGATGATATTGCACCAAAAGATGATGTACGACAGAATCAGCCGGCGATTCACGGAAAGGAAGCGTTTTGGGGAGCGCCAAGGGCTCCATTGTCCCTAGCAATATCAAGTGATGCCGGCAAGTCTTGGATCAAGGCTGGGGTAATTGAAGACGGCGATGGCTTTTGTATGACGAACGACTCCAAGGACAAGTTGAACCGGGAGCTTTCATATCCATCTATTGCCATTGGTCCAAGTGGTGATGTTCACATTGCCTTCACGTTTTGGAGGCAGAAGATAAAGTATGTTAAGCTAGACGAGAAGACCTTGCTTCAATGAACAAATAAAGATGTAGCTCTAATAGTTTCGGTATATCTGCGTTCTGAGACTGACTGTCACCATTCCCCCGTTATATATTATCTTCAGTTCAGCCTTCGCTGAGTAAATATCTGAAGATAGTCGAATGCATATGTTGAATAGCGTAAGAATCGGTCATAAACAAGTTTTACCGAAAACCTTTGCACCATCATGGCTTGATTTCTATTGTTGGTTAATATAACTGTAATTAAATTATTTTAAACGCTCATACTCCGGGACATTTTCTATCTGGTAGCTCTTTCTCAACCTTCTCCAAGTGCTCCATAGTTTTGATAACCCACGCTTGCATGGTTTCATTTGCAGGCGCGTATGGCTTTCTTGGTAAAAAGCTTGCCTTGTCATTTACACCAGCGACTGGTCCTGCAAAGTGCGCCGCTCCAAATTTCGTTGCCGCAATACCAGCTTTACATGCCTTCTCTGCGTGGGCTACAAGCCCTTGAAGCTTTGCCGCTTCCGCAATCTTCCCTTCTTGGTACAATGCGTATAGTTTCGATACCGACTTAGGGTACACGTTGCCAATTCCAGTTACACATCCACTGCCGCCCCCTATCAAGGCTGGTACCAAGTAGTCCGATGAGCCACCGAACACGCCAAATTGTTGTGGATTAAAATCTGCCGTTAATCGAGTGAGTTTACCAACGTTCCCACAGGTCAATTTCACACCAACGATATTCGGGTGCTGAGCTAGTTCAGCAATAATATCCGAGTCGAGATCAATACCAGCTGTGACAGCCGGGAACTGTAGACTGGTTAGCATCTTCAACACAGCACAGGTGCGGAGTACTTACATTGTATATAACAACTGGAATAGGACTTGCATCTGCAACATCTCTATAAAACCCCAGGATTACATCTTTTGTGACGACCTTAGACCAATAACTTGGAGGTAAAAGCAAGCCAAAGTTTGCTCCAGCCTCTTTCGCAGCTTCTGCAAAACGGATTGACTCGTTGGTTGACTGGCCACTTATACCAGCAACCAGTGGATAATCTGTCAGTCCAAGATCTGTTACAACCTTCTTTGCAACCTTTGTAAGCTCAACGCGCTCATCGGCAGAAAGTAGCACTGCCTCGGCGGTGGTTCCAGCCAGGACCAGGCCAGTAACACCGCCTAATATGAGAAACTTGAAGTATTTGTATGATGCCTCCAAATCAACTTCTTGTCTAGGTGTGTTCTTGTATAGTGACAGAACTGGGCAATATACACCCGGCGGTATGGGAATTGATTTATTTGCGATTTGGGAAGTCATGGCGACAATTTCAAAATTCTTGGAAAGATGTTTAGCTGATGGGAGTGAGATTGTTTAATTCGGGGAGTGAAGAATACACAATGGAAAAGTTGGAGTTTTGGGAGACGCGTTTCCTTCACGTCGGCTTTCTTACCCGCGTCATACAGGGTATATACCACTTATTTAGCGTGAGGTTTCCGCCGGAAATACGAAGGAGTGGGCGAGAACACCATTATGTCGTGATTGTGGTCGGCCGTATCCATGCTGCTGCATCGGACTTCTCACCGGTGTGAGAAGAGCAGGGCAACTATGCCGAGACAAGGGAAGCTGACCATAACTCGTACGAGTGAGTTGCGGAGAGACCCCAGACTGTGGGGAAGTCGTTTGATTGGGATGCGAGTCATTGCATGGGCACGCTCCCCACGGTCTTGGCCATACGGGCGAGTCATTAGCAACATACGGCATGCACCCCGATTCCTATTCCCACTTAATTTGGCAACGTAGGCGGGGAGTTGTCAGTATGCACTCTGTATCTTTGATCGCATTGAAAGATTACACCTATAAACCATAGATAATTGAGAAGATACTCAATTGGTCTTTGGTTCCGTTGACGGAAGTATGTCTGGAAATATGGAATACGCCAGGTAAGCTTTGCTAAAACGAGGAATGTGAATATTAGTTACCAAGTCAAGGATAAAATGGCTGACACAAAAGATTGTCGATAGGCTTGGGAAAAGTGGATTAAAGGTTTCTAAGATTATACTGGGATGTATGAGTTATGGAAGTAGTCAATGGGAAGGTTCCCCTTGGGTGCTCGACGAAGCCGAAGCTTTGCCCTTACTTAAGAAGGCATATGACGTTGGGATCAACACTTGGGTTTATTATACTCACAACATTTGATTTATTTATATATTAATCTTGTTCAGGACACAGCGAACACGTACTCGAACGGCCGCTCGGAGACAATCATTGGGAAAGCACTTAAAGAATACTCCATACCTCGCGAAAGAGTTGTCATCTTAACCAAAGTATATTATCCAGTATTGGAAGGAAGCGAAGCCCGTCCAAACCCCGCAATCAACAATGGCCAACTCACTAATCTGATGGGCCTATCACGGAAACATATATTTGATGCTGTAGATGGCTCGTTGCGGCGGCTCGGCACGGAATATATTGATGTCCTGCAATTACACAGGCTAGACCGAGACGTAGAGCCTGAGGAGATTATGAAAGCACTCCATGATCTTGTCGCGATGGGAAAAGTGAGATATATTGGTGCATCATCGATGTATTGTTGGGAATTCGCTCGACTGCAGTATACTGCCCAACTTAACAATTGGACCTCTTTCATATCAATGCAACCGTTTTACAATCTTCTCTACAGAGAGGAAGAACGAGAGATGATACCTTTCTGCAATGCAACAGGCGTTGGGGTCATTCCTTGGAGTCCCTTGGCGAGAGGTCTCTTGACGAGACCTCTGGGTGAGCAAAGTTCGAGATCAGCTCAGGATAAAAAGACTGAGAAGTGGTTCCTTGATGCTAACCTCGAAATCATATCAAAGGTTGGAGAGGTGGCCAAAAGAAAAGGTGTCAGCATGGCTGATTTAGCGACTGCTTGGGTTCTCAGCAAAGGATGTTGTCCTATTGTTGGCTTGGGGAGCTTGAAAAGGATTGAATCTGCTGTGAGTTCTCTAAGCGTGAAGATTTCTAATGAGGAAGCAAGAGAGTTGGAAGATTTGTATAGACCAATGAATGTTGTTGGCATGTAAAATAGTCCAAACATATTAAAGGGCATCGCTTAGTTCACAAATTTGGGCCAAGTAACTCAGTTAATTCTAGTAATTTGCTTTACTTTATTAATTTACGTGGCGATTAATTCAGTATATTTGGGAAAGGATTCATGAATTGGTCGGTAAAGTACTGACTTCCATGATGTCCAATCGTACCAGAAGAAGTTCAAGAAGCAATCCGCCATGAACATAGAGTCTTCCATACGACTCTTCAGTCAATAATTACTACGGAGTGTGATTTATTCACTTGCTTGCAATTAAATGCTCTTCGTGAAACAATCCAAATAGGTTATATACAAGATATGACGTGAAGCATATACCAAATTCACTTTTCCAACCAAACAGTAATCAGTGCACGTATCTAAAAGACACAATAGCCTCACCGCCATGACCAAGTTTACTACCTTTGATACCATTCTGTCGAATCTCTCCACTCATCTCGGCTAACTCAAATCGCCGGTTCTCTCGTTTTAAGTACCATTTGATAGTCATCGCCATGCATGCGCAAACAAGACAAGCACCGCACATGACACCACCACCAGCATAGTATCTCGGCTTTTGAGAATCTGGGAACATGTATACGGTGTAGAAGTGTGCTACACCAGCACCCATCAGGTTTATAATGGCGAAAGCGGAAGCTCGCTTAGCTTTTGGTCTGGGCAGTGACGAAGAAAGCCAAGAAATGCAAAGATTATATGGTGAGTAAGAGCCAGAGGTCATGAGAAACATGCTGAAATATCGTCCACCAGTAGATGGGACGAACATCGCAAGCAGGTTTCCAAGCAGGGCGAATAACATGGGAATCGCGATATGGTATCCTCGTTCCTTTTTATGTGCTGCATGGAAGGAGATGGCGATTGAGCAAATGAATGCGAAGAAATATGGTGGCGCAGTTAAAAGTAATGTAATAGTCGTATCGTACCCAAGAGTCCCGACAATTGACGGAAAGAAGTTGTTGAATGACTGTGCCGTAAGGAGCGACATTTGAAGAACGATAAACATATAAAGCTTCGGGTCAATAAGTGCTTGTTTGAGGCCCCACCAGATCGATTCTTTATCCTCGTCCACAATACCGGCATTCTCCTTCCGAATGCGCCATTCCTAGTTCTGTTAGGTTTTATATGCAAGAAAGCGGAATCTAATTACGTACGGCCATAATTTGTAGATTTTTTGGAAGCCACCTGATTTTACTTTGGCCCGGATAGTCTGGAAGCATTGGAATAACCAGAATAGCCACCGCTATAGTTATAGACCCTTCAATTATGAACAGCCATTCCTAGAGATGTTAGCATATCTCGAAATTGTTTGGGTGGATGCGATTTACCCAAGCAGGTCTACCAAGCTTCCCTTCCATACGAGAAATGATCCCAGCAGCTATGAGTCCACCAAAAGCAGTTGCGAGCATATTCGCGCCATAGAGTAACGCGATTCTTGGCGGAAGCTCACTTCTTTTGTACCAACAAGACATCAAGAACATGACTCCAGGCAGGAAGGGTCCTTCTATCAAGCCTAGCACAAGTCGATTTATAAGCAGCCCAGTGAAGCTCTTCGTGAAACCTTGACACATAGACACGATTCCCCAACCAGCAGTCACAAGACAAATATATAACGAAGGACGAATTCGGGTGATGAGCATGTTCGATGGGAGTTGTGTTATGATATCTGAAAGGTTTTAGAAACGATAATTTCCAGGGGATATTTTGATACTTACAGCCAACATAGAATATCAGAAGACAGGTATTGTATTGCTCATTTGTAATGTTCAGCGTTTCAGTTAAACCCGAGATTTTGGCGTTGGCGATATTATTTCTTTGCAGATTTAGCAAGAGTCCTAGCATTAATGATGCTGTTGTGAAACTTACCTGTCAAGAATATTTAACAGAAACAAGAGAGCACATGTAGGCAATAGAAACGTGTCGAGTCTCCGTACCAGACGCTTTTCAACGGCCACTAATTCATCCAGACTCAATTGAGAAAGCTCTTCAGGAAGCGGCAACTCATTGAGCGGCGCGAGGACCTTCAAATCTTCGACCTCAGTCGCTGCCAACTCTGGTTTTGGATCCATGCTGCTTGCCATATTGTGAGCGTAAGTGAAGTTGTTGGAAATCTTTTTGTAGTTTCCATTTTGCAGCGGACCCTCGGTTGTTTTTGATATGCGGAGGGAGCTTTACCCCATGCTCGCCTACAACAGGGACGGTGAGAGAAATGCGGAGAAGTGGGGACAAGACAACCGGCGAGAAATGCGAGTTGACGGAAATGTCTTCGGACGGGCCGGGGTCTTTCTAAGGTGGGCTCCGGATAAGACTTAATCCCAGAATTTCAGATAATTGTCATCCTATTCTTTCGAACATGGTAATAAGCTTTCTTCTGTTCTTCTGTAAAATCATCTACAGAAGATGCGAAAGCCAGTTGTTCTTCATATTGGCGAGCCAATCAAATACAATCACGACTTCTACAACAATCAATTTCTGAGTAGATTTGATGTCGTGAGAAGCGAGGAGAAAAATCGGGAAGAGTTTATTGAAGCTTTGAAAAATAACAAGTATGGAAACGTCAATGCTCCCACGAAAAGTATATGCTAAGAATTGAACTAGATATGGTGACTTCTCAGCAATATTTAGACCACACTTTCAAACCGGTGGTGAAATGGGAAGATGGGACGAAGAACTGATCTCCCTGTTACCTAAATCCGTGAAGATATTTGCATCAGCTGGGGCCGGTTTTGATTGGGCAGATGTTGATATACTCGGAAAGAGAGGAATATACTACTGCAACTCGGCTGGGGCATCTGATGAAGCTGTGTCAGATACTGCTCTCTATATGGTTCTCTCAGTATTCCGGAATTTCACAAGAGCACAGCTTGCTGCGAGGACCGCAGATCCTGAGATATTTACCGCAACACATAAACTTCTCGCTACCATATCAAGAAATCCGCGGGACCATATTCTTGGGATCATTGGACTTGGAAATATCAGCAAGAAAGTTGCTTATAAGGCCAGAATGGCACTTGGCATGGAAATTCATTACTTTGACGTTGTCCGGGCGACTTTGGAGGAGGAGCAGAAGATTGGAGCAGTATTTCACGAGTCTTTGGAGAGTCTCTTGAAAATTTCTGACTGCATAAGTCTGCATACACCATTAAACAAGCATACTCGAGACCTCATCAATAAGGAAACGATTGCTTTGATGAAGCCAGGTGCGAGAATCGTCAACACAGCAAGAGGAGAGGTCCTTAATGAAGAAGCATTGATTGAGGCTCTGCAAAGCGGGCACCTCTCAGCGGCTGGATTGGATGTTCATTATCATGAGCCTCAAGTGTCTAAGGTTCTGGCAGAGATGGAGAATGTGACACTTACTACACATATTGCAGGTGGTGCTCTGAATACTAGAATTAACTTTGAATTGGGCTCTATGAAAAATATATTGGCTGTGGTGGGAAAAGATGGTGAGATTGTGGGAACACCCATAAATGCTGTCAACTTGAACAGCTATATATCTCAATGAATGCGGCATTGTTGTTGAATTGATCCTTTGATGTGTTTTAACTGGTCTCTCTTCGTGTAAATGGTGCCAACGTTGTATTGGGATGTTGATATCTACTGCGCATTTAAAGTCTAATGATCTTACGAGCTCTTTTAACCCAGCTGTGTTATAAAACCATTCCTTAAGCGACGTAGGCACCCTTTACTTAATGTTAACTTACTTCAATCAGTGTTTATACTTGGTATTGACTCGGAAAAATGCTAGACTTCCTATGACTTAAGAGTTCGATAATTATTATGTCTTTTTATTATAAATGTCCATTTAAGCCCCTAGCATACTCCCGCAAAGAATCCTAGGTAGCTACGGCTACATTCTCCACAAGTAGTAGCTCGCAACATGTGTGTTACCATTTATAGAACTACGAGAACAACGCTCTCTTCGCAACTATCGAGGTTTGGCGATTCTTAATAAAATCATGAATAATTCCATGGAATTTCACGCGGTCATGGGGAAGCTAGGAGATGTGGTACTTCGAATCTTGCCATAGTGCACTCACAGCCTCCCGGATCAGCCCCCCCCGGGTTAGCCTTCGCATGCTGCGTTTCATTACAACCCCACTCTTTCTCTGGACTGGAAATTCAACTTTAATAGAGAGATACCTGGAGAATATGTTGTGTGGAATTAAAGATACTAAAAATGTTAGCAGAAAAGAAGCTCGGGATTTTTAAGGTTGCGGAGCCGTGCCACAGAGGATGCTGCAGAACAAAAGGGGAAGACAATAGAGGTTAAAAGACGGGATGACATCGAGAAGAATATGTACAGTAGAAAACAAAGAAACAAACGCTTGCGATCAACCTTGTACTGCAACTCTTCTATGACAGGAGAGACTGCACAAAGCTCCTCAGATCGCACATGACCTTGAGCGGAAGACAGCAGCACCCATTCTGACGTGAGCTTTTCAGATGCTTCAACCCATAGAAACGACCTGAGATCACGTCCAAATATGATTTTGTTAACTTACTGAAGTATACTTCTAGTAATTGACTCTTACTTATTTCGGGAATAGCGTTCCGAGTCTGTGCACAATCGCTTCGTTTGCATAATGGTCTTTGCTGACAGCCGTGTTGCGAAACTGTTTCTAAACAGCACGCACAGCAAGGCTTGGGGATCTAGTGATTGGTCAAACTTTGCGATTTCTTTGCTATACTAGCAGTAGTGGTGGTTTGAAAGGGAAAATGCGAATACGAGAGAGTATTGTCATCGATGCGCCGGCGCTGAGTTGCGTAGTGGTAGGTACTCGTCCTACCAAGAATGAGTTCATGATGCTGGGGCTTCTTCATGCATAAGTCCAAGATCGTCTAAGACGTTGAGTTGAAACTTCGTGACCAAAGGTCAGGGAAAAGATATATAAGACCTCCCACAACCTTCCACTGAACTCTCCAGAACGATCATCATTGCATTCTACATAATATTTACTTCACCAAAACGAAAAACCAATCACCCAAAGCTACGTTATCAACTTTTAACCATGGACAAAGTGATCAAACTCGTGGGTGATATGGAACGCAAGATCGGAAAGATGGATGCCATTGCGTCAAGGGGAGCCAGCAACATGTCAGTCAAGGATTTCGTCAAGATCAATCAGAAAAGCAATTCAGTCAGCTCAACCATGAAGAAAGTAATCAAGGAGTACGCCGTACGTATTGTCAAACTTTGCTATATTTACACGTATGCGAGTAATAATTCTGTTATAGCCTCTTACTCCAACTGAAGCCGAGGCGCGTGAGATTTTCAAGATGAGAGAACATATCGTCGCCCTCACCGAAAAGTCAATGGCAATGAGTAGAGACAACAAGGCACATTTCGACAAACTTCACGTAGGCGGTAAGATCTCTCTCTCCATCGATTGAACATCTATGACTATGAGAGTAGCACAGTAGAACAGCGAGTTAATATTATGTGTTTGCCTTACAGGAATGATTAAGAAGACTCTCCAGAAGAATGACGATTTGAGCCGCCAGTTTTCTGCTGTTATTACCGAGAAGTACCCAGAGAGCATGAAGGCTGAGGCTGCAGTGCATGAAGAACGTTCTAGGAAGGCGTTTGAGGAGACCATGGCATGCTACTCCAATGCTACCGGAGGTGAAGACAAGGTAGACGACCAGGTTGACGACTCCGACTAAGAGAGGACATGGTTTCATCATGGTATCCCAGGTGGAAAGCATGTATTTAGGTCACTGAAACTTTTTGATCCTTTATATACACCAACTTATACAGTCGCTTGCTTGCATCTTCCAAAAATTCATAAGCATCGAAAACATGAGGTTACTGGAAGAACCATTTAACTAAGGACATATAGCTGATAAATGTCTTTCTATCCGCAACTTCTTAAGCCCTTGCCCTGATATATCTTATAACTTCTGCGACAAACTTTCAAGCAATTGTTTTTGGAAAAGCACTTTCTTTTGAATAACACCCCAAGAAATTGCTTAACGAAACCGAACTAATGAGTTCTTTTTCATTTTTTCATAATGAAAATTGACTGAACAGACGCGCTGTTTTTGATTGGAAACCACTTGGTCCCTCGTCGTTGGGTAACTATGAACGAGACTACCATACGAATTGGTTTATAAGAGATCACTTTGACTTGGGTAACTTACTTGATTTGAGTAACTTACTTGTCCTAGTCAAAATGATTTCTTGTAAACCAACTGGTACGGTAGGTGAATGCCACAAGCGAGAAAGTAGTCTACCTCAATTAAGCTAAATAGCTGGAAGGTTACTCAATAAGGTTATTATAAGGATTAAAAATATTTTCATGCAAAATAAATAATAGAAGTATTTTATTTTTCGAAATGACGATAGAGTAAACTTGCAAAGTGGATATACCCAATAGGACACACAAGATATAGCAGTACCTAAACGCCTCCCTTGACGAGTCTACCGTACGCCAAACAAACCATCAATTAAGCTTCTCTTTCAACATACAATGGTAGTTGAGCCTGATCCACGGCTCGAGATTTCCTAGTGTACATCATGGTATCGGGAGTCGAATAGGCAGAATCGTGGTGATGTTGAGCCATTAGAGCATCCGTCTCTCGCTTGAGTCTTTCTGTTGAAGTAATTAGGATGTGGTAAACTTTGTGTGTTTTTTTGACTTACCAGCTTCCTTGCGTCTCTTTCTATGGGGATTATTGGCACAACATGCGATAAATGAATTGATAATCAAGAGAATGATGAGAATTACCGTGAGAACTGATGTGATGATAATAAGAGCAAATCCCATGATAGTCTGGGTGGTCTTCTGAACTTTGAGCTCATCGACGAATATCAAAATTCCTACTATGGATAATGTCTGTACGAAATGGATTAGGATGTTGATGATGTTCTCGGCTTTTCGCTCGAATGGGCGAATGAACAAGTAGAGAACAAACATAAGCATCTCTACAACCAAGATCGACACAGTCTGAGCAAAGCCCTCGCCGTTTAGTGCAGCTAGAAGAAAGTATTTGGCGAAGTTATAGGCAATAACTGCGTTAAAGAACCACCAGGTATTTTTTCGATAGGTATTGTAAAAGAGGCTGTACTTAATCCAAGGTTTTTTGTCTTCGAAGAGAGCAGCCGCACTTCCGTGGCTCTTGATATATCGTCGTGCTGTCCGAATAATCCTTACAACAAAGAAGACAAGAATAGTAGAGAATAGAGCTAATGTCGTTGCAGCCAGTATTGTTGCAGCCCACGAGTCTCCTGATTTGAATTGAAAGATACTGTACAAGACCCATGGCCCATAGAACAGATAAATCAAGGTGACGATGGCTCTGAATGTGCTTCCCCAGTAATGTCGCCTGAACCCGACAAGTGAGCTTGGGAGCTTTCCACACAGAGCCCAGAGCTCAAGTATTAACTTGAATAGGAGGACTCCAA
Source organism: Pezicula radicicola (assembly GCA_003008705.1). NCBI lineage: Eukaryota > Fungi > Ascomycota > Leotiomycetes > Helotiales > Dermateaceae > Pezicula > Pezicula radicicola. Next base: position 838,294 of record PDUO01000028.1, read on the forward strand.
CTACAATTGACGCGCAAACTACACAGCCTATGAGGAATACGGTCATGAATGTATTCTCCTGGACGATGCCCGATTGTTCAACATAAGCCTGTATGCCTGAGACACGAAGGGTGACGCCGGAGCCAACGCTGCCAGAAGTCCCGTTCCCAGAATCGCCGGCAAAGGAAAAGTCTCGAGCGATTTTCAACGTTGTTTCCAAGGATCTCGAGACATGTACATCGTTTGAGTCTTTTCCTCCAGAGAACACCAACGTCGCATTTTTGAGGAACCCAATATTGTCGGTAGTAATATTTCCTCCTGTTTTTGATCGAAAGTTGTCTATGGATGATTGCATCTTAGTCCAGGAGACCAAGCCGGTGGAGAAGGCAAACCGTTCGGCGAAGCTTCGATATAATGCGGGGTAACTGACACTTAACATGCCGCTCGTTGCAACGCTTTGGAACCATGAAACCATCTCAGTCAAGTTAGGGCTTGGCCCAGGGAGCTTTCCGGGTTCGCTTCCACCTCCAGCACCACCCAAGAGAGAAGCCATTCCAGTAAGGAGAAGGGTCGCAACTACAATCCCAACTGCAGCATAGGTAATAGCACTTGAATCGACGGACTTCCCATTGCTCAGATCTCCAACAACACATCCAACGTTCCTGCCATCATCCAAAGCTTTGAGCTCAATCGTTGCTTGCAGCACAATATCTGGTATGGAAAATGCGATAGAAGGTATCTGATCTGCGAACTCTGATGGGATTACCTGTGTGCTGGCCCCTGAGAAAGAGCCAACTGGTACTATTGCTATTTGTTAAATTGTGATGCGTAAAATACAAGGCATTCCACATACCAGGACATAATTGCTGTACATATGTGCTAGAATCGCAAGGATTGAAGTCTTTTGTGTAGACGTCCTTTCCATACGCTGTGACGTGCATAGTCGCAGTTACATTCTCGGATTGAGTGCTTGTGCCTGCAATGTCGAATTGAATCTCCCGAGTTTTGGCATTGTATTCGATGTCGACTTGATTGATGAAAATTTCTGGTTCTTCTATACACTCCGAGAAGCTAGATAACTTCAGTATGTCGTTGCCATAGACTCTCATCAAAAGACATTGGAGAGCAGTCCAGGAAAGGCACCATGTTGACAACCTCATCTTAGTAACCAAGATTGGGATTTGGCTGCATCAAAGGGAAATTATAGTAGATTATTCTCAAATGATTATTGTAAAGGTAATGATCGACGGATATCTATCCAAGTTGTAATGCCTTCTTCTATCAATTTTGAGATGGAGGCGGAGTCATCTATTCAATTATCCAAGACGTTCCTATAGGCCCGACAGTATGTAAAGCTGAGAACAATTTGAGGCTTGCTAAGCCAAGGTCCAGGATGACGATTGGTGAATAAATTTAGGTTAGTAAGATCTTAGCTTAGACATGGACTGCACGAAATCATGACTAGCGAATAGCTGCTCGCCGGATTATATAGAGGCGTTTTAACCGAGAACACAAGCTGCAGCTGTGTGAGACGGCTCATACGCCACTTGTGGCAAAGTGCATGCTTCATAGCCACCACTAGAGTTGGCATATATTATTATCCTATTATTCGCTAAAGTCTTTCCTACCAATTTCCTTTGGTCTCTTTGCATGTATTTGGCTCTTGAGTTCATATATGAGTGTCTATTGGCTAGTAGGTACGAGGGGTTTTTATTGCCTCTGTAAATATTAAGACAACACGATGGTACCTAATAATTTGAGTTGTTTAGGCTTGGCAACTGGAGTGCTACACTGGTAAGACATGAGGAAAAGGGTTCACCATATTTATTATATGCACCGTGCTTCTGACCTTACAAGACCTCAGAGAGAGAAAAAAAAAGAGAAATTGAGGCTATTCCGATGCTTCGAGCCAAATACGATGAGGTGAAGGAACTGCTCAGTACTGTACATGGTCCTGGTAACGAGGCGTTTTAGCCGAGACCACTAAGCCACAGCTGAGTGAGAAAGTTCATCCTAGAGCCTATTGAATTGCTTGTGATTTATGATAAAATTCCAGCTGAAGAGGCCTTATCGAATAGTTTCAAAGTCTGACTTTTGCTAAACATCTGTCATAATGATGTAGCGAACATCTGATCCGTGCTTGTTTACCATGGGCCGATATATGGCGTTCTGAGATCCAACATACCTTGTTCAAACAATTAAGTGTACCTTTTCATATAACAGCATCTGTGACGACTTAAGTACCTTGCGATTTCATGGCATAGCATGTGCCACCAGCCATTGGAATGGGCCAAGAGCACTTTGGATGGCTCATAATCTAGCACCGTCACAGAACCACATAAGAGAAACCTATTTCCCGAGAACTTAAGTTAACGCTAGACTTATTGCGACTACATACTTCTTAAGGCTGAAATAGCTTTCCGCCGCAGCTACAGCGAACCAGTCAAAATGTCAATTTTTTGAGATAGCTGAAGCCGCAAAGGGAGAACGATCTGCCTAAGCTACAACTTATGCCTTCAGCCTTTGTGTGCTACCGCTCTGCCATTATATCAAGTTAAGAAGTGGTCCAGCCTCCCTTGGCAAGTAGAACATAGTTATGAAAGCATCTTAGTTCTTCTTTATACTATTTTCTCGCGCTCTGTTCTTTTCTTTTCTTCACGCTTGGAATCGTATTCCAATACTTCATACGTATTTTCCTGCGCTCCAATTAATGCACAGCGCAAGAATATCACTTACTGAAAATGTACTCAAGATTAGGACATGGGCGTTCCTACTCATCTGGGCATGTCCCTCAGGAAAATGTTCCTGTGAGTAGTTGGAAATAACTCGACGAAATACACGTTCACGTTAACACTATTTAGATGCCCGAAATCCCCAGTACAAGCGACAACCAGCCTCAGCATTTCGTAGCTCCTTCACATTCGTACAGTAACAGCGACTTGGCCCACACCGATTATGATCAATACGAAGGAGATGATCTCGACGAAACAGCGTTTGATCCTGAAGCACATCGACAATCGTATTACCAAGAGTCGTATCAACCATCAGTTCATGACGCTCCCCTACTTTCAAGACACTGCACCCAACACTCTCAATTTAGTATTGAAGGGCAGCCGCCCTTTCTCCAATATCGTGGACATAGAGAATCATACCATTCGACCCCAGAATCGACAGGGGATAGTACTGGAACATCACACCAGTTGAAGCGTTCGAGGACCATAAAAGAAGTCCAATTGTTCCACGGCAATTTGGTGTTGGACTGCCCCGTACCTCCAAAGTTACTCAACGCAGATCCGCATGCACGACCCGGCCGTGATGAATACACACATATGCGATATACGGCTGCGACTTGCGACCCGGCAGACTTTTATAGTCAACATTTCACCCTGCGCCAACAGCTGTTTGCACAGCGGAGACATACAGAGCTGCTGATAGTGGTGACTATGTATAATGAGGATGATGTCCTATTCGCAAGGACGATGATGGGGGTGTTTCAGAATATCGAATATATGTGTTCTGGGAAGGGCAAAACTAGCAATGTATGGGGAAAAGAGGGCTGGAAGAAAATTGTCGTTTGCATAGTTAGCGATGGCCGCGCTAAAATCAACACGAGGACTAGGGCCGTACTTACTGGACTTGGAGTCTATCAGAATGGGGTTGCAAAGCAGACTGTCAACAACAAAGACGTCATGGCTCATATCTATGAGTATACCACTCGAGTGGGAATTGATTTGAAAAACAACATCGTCGAGACGAGACCTGGGACGAGTTGCCCTGTTCAGCTCCTCTTCTGCCTCAAGGAGAACAACCAAAAGAAAATCAACAGTCATAGGTGGGCTATCCAAGCATTCGGGCAAGTGCTGCAGCCCAATATTTGTGTTCTTCTGGACGCAGGAACACGCCCTGGCAAGAATTCAATCTATCAATTATGGCGTGCTTTTGATCTTAACCCTAAGTGTGGGGGAGCTTGTGGAGAAATCAAGGCTATGCTAAATGGCGGGAAAAATCTAATTAATCCCCTTGTCGCAACCCAAAATTTTGAGTATAAGATGAGCAACATTTTAGACAAACCGATGGAGTCAGCATTCGGTTTTATCTCAGTACTTCCGGGAGCCTTTTCCGCCTACAGATATGTTGCATTGCAGAATGACAAAAGGGGAGATGGCCCGCTCGAAAAATATTTCGCAGGAGAGAAGATGCATGCAAATGCTGGTATTTTCGCAGCTAACATGTACCTAGCCGAAGATCGGATTTTGTGCTTCGAACTTGTCTCGAAAAGAAAATCTAGCTGGGTCTTAACATATGTTAAATCAGCTACCGGCGAAACGGACGTACCTGACACGATGACGGAGTTAATCCTACAAAGAAGACGTTGGTTGAATGGATCATTCTTCGCCGCAGTCTATGCTTTAGCTCACTTCTACCAAGTTTTCCGGAGCTCCCACAGCATGGTCAGGAAAATATTCTTCTTAATCGAATTCACCTATCAGCTTATTAGTATGATCTTCGCTTGGTTTGCAGTTGGGAACTTCTTTCTTGTGTTTCATATCCTTACTACATCTTTGGGAGATCCAGATCTGCTGGGGACTTTGGGAAGAATTCTAGGTGTTGTGGTAGAGTGGCTCTATCTAGGATCTTTGGTTACCTGTTTTGTTCTCTCGCTCGGGAACCGACCTCAGGGTTCAAATCGGTTCTATATGACCATGGTTTATTCATGGGCAGGAATAATGATGTAAGTGCTCTAACAAACACATTTACCAACATGATCTGATGTTTTATAAGTTATCTTTTTGTAGCTGCGGTCTTCATCAGTGTCAAATCTGTCAAGGCAGAATTAGACGACGGGGTGTTCACTGTATCGAAACTATTTTCCAACTCGCTATTCTTCACGCTTATTGTCTCCTTGCTATCAACGTATGTTTTATGGATTTTTGTATCGATCATTTTTCTCGATCCTTGGCATATTGTCACCTGTGTAAGACCCACTCTGCTAGAACATTTATAAGGTCTCTAACAGTAGCTTACCCTAGACGGTGCAATATCTCCTTCTCTCTCCAACATACATCAATGTTATCAACGTTTATGCATTCTGCAATACGCACGATATCACATGGGGTACAAAAGGCGACGACAAAGCTGAAAAATTGCCATCAGCAACAGTTAAGAGCGATGGAAAAGTCGATGTAGATATAAGCATTGATGATGGCGATCTTAATGCTCTCTATACTTCCGAACTCCAGAAATTCGCCCATATTGCGCCAGAAGAAAAGAAGGAACCTAGTACACAAGATGTGCAAGAGGATTACTACAAGGGTTTTAGGAGTGCTGTGGTCCTCACCTGGATGTTCTGCAATGCTGCCCTCGTGGCTATTGTATTGAATACTGGTGGGCTAAACAGGCTTTCAACTAAGAAGCAGACTAGTGATGTTACAGATCAGAGTCAGGTAGTCAAGGTTTATATGTTGGTGGTATTATGGAGCGTTGCAGGCCTTTCAGCGTTCAAGTTCGCTGGTGCGGTGTGGTACTTGATTGGAAGATTTGTAAGTAATTGAATTTGTAACTTTACTTTGAGCTAACGTCTTATATAGTTCATTCGTCGTCGATCCTAATATACTTATTATTCCCTCAAACCTCACAATCAATAGTTATATACAGGACTAGCCGGAGTTTATGGTAACCTACATATAGCTTTATATACGATGTACTTGCTAATACCTTCGAAATAAATGTTCTTTTTTCAGGGGAAATTGTCTATTTGTCTAGCTACCAGCTACACAACATGGTATACTATATAAATTGATTTATAAGAGATTATATAATTAGAGCAACTAAGTTCAAAGGTTACTCTAATTAAATAAATTACTTAAGTTGATCTCTTATCTTTAAAGAGAAAACTATTTAAAATAATCTCTTATAAACTAATTTATATAGTAGTTTTATAGTAATTATATAAAGTAAATAATAATAATTTATCTTTATAAACTTAGATTTTACTTCTTTCTAGTAGGTTAAAAATAATATCTATATAAGATACTTATTAATTAAGTACTTTATTAATATTAGTAGTTTAATCTATATAAATAAAGATAGACTTATAAAAGAGTATTAAATACTATTATAAAACGAACGCGATAAGAGTAATATTTAACTTTTCTCCTTGTCTATTAACTTTATTCGCTATTATAGAGTTACTTCGTAGTCACTATAATTGTTTTCTATATATTTAAGAGATAGGCTTCAAAAAAGCTTAGATAAAAGTCTACTAAAGCCTAGTTAAGTAGATAAACTAAGCCATTGTCTAGCTAAGTAATATTCCGAGGTATATTAAAAAGTTGATGCTCTAAAATCCTTATAGTAGGTACGAGGTATAAGAAAGAGGGTTGCAATGTTTTCGAATCTGCTATTATATATGATAAGAGCTGATTAGTCGAATAGTAAGGAAGACAGGCGCTGCCTTGCCTCTGTATCGTCCCACTCAACCAAAACCCGTTCCTTCGATTCTTCCATCTTCATTTGTACCAGCGGCTCCATCGCTGCTCGTTCCTCCTCACTCAAAAGATGTACCCTCGCCTTCCATAGTTCTTCCGTGGGGACATCTTCTCGCCGCTCACCGAAGAATCTTTCGTCTAGGTACTTCTAGTAGATGGTATTAAATGCCCAGCTCTTTCTAGTAGTATAGTTGAGCTAGAAGCGGCCCGTCTCCTATCTCTTATTACTTAACCAACCCAGGGCTGGGTTGATTTAATTTTGGTGGTGGTAGAATAAGGCGGTTATAAGATATAAGGGCTAGGTTAGTTTATTTTCAGGGCTRGGTTGGTTTATRAAAATAAGTAGGAAGGAGGTTATATAAGAAGYTATAAATATCAAGAAATAGTAAACTATATATAGTGATTCTAACCCTATTCTTAGAATTATAAAATTCGAAGTTAGAGGTATATTATAATTATTTATACTTATTCTTATAGTTTTAGTATTCGTTACTCTTAAGCTTGGATAACCTAGGTAGACTTATATATATAAGGGTTTATATTATACAGGAAGAAGAGAAGACGTATAGAGGACAGAGTCTATATTAATATTATATTTAGAGTAAATAATTATCTAAGTAATAAAAGTAACTAAGCTATAAACTAGTTAAGCTATAAATAATCAAGCTATAAACTACTAAGCTATAAACGATTAAGCTATGAATAATTAAGTTATAGATAACTAAGCTATGAATAACTAAGTAACTAATAACTAAGCTATAAACTAACTATAGACTAGTTCAACTATCTACTAATATTTAGAGTTATAGTCTATAAGAAGTACTAATATACTATATTACCTAGCGAGATCAAGGTCTACTTTAGTATAGATAGTCTATATAGATTTAGAAAGGAGGAGTAATAAAGGATTATAGACTAGATTAAGTATATTATAGGATTAATTCCTAATTAAGATATTCTAGCCTAGAATCCCTTCCTATTCCTAGTAGATATATTAGAGTTTATTTAAGTATTATTACTACTATAGATAAATAAACTATAGTATATATTCTATAGTATTAATAACTAATTACTATACTAGTATATCTATAAAGATATATAGAAAATATAAAGGTATTATAAGATAGAATATAACTAGGAGAATCTAAATAAGAAAGGATAGTTAAAGAAGAATACTAGCTAGATTATAGTATCTATACTATAGTAGAGTAGAGTATAATACTAGTGGTTTTTTATCYAAGGTCTAAAGTTAAGGTATTTYAAGATTARTARGAGAGTTGAGAGCTAGAGTAGTCTCTAGAGTARCCCCYAGCTCRAGAGTATATAGGATAGAATAGAGAGAGTGATTGACGAGGGCTGGAACTAAGTCTAGGTAGCCTAATATCAGAAGATCAAGGCTATTAATAAGTCTCTTAAGTTAAATCTATAACTATAATTTATAGGATAGGCCTAGTACCTAGTCTAGTTTAACTCTATAGAATTATATTAGTTAGTTAGACTAATTAACTAGGATAATAAAGCTAAATTATATATTATCTATAAGGTATTTAATAAGATAATTCAAGATAGATAGGGTATTACTATTAAAGGTATTATTAGAAAGGTAGTACTAGTTGAGACTAACTAGAAGGAGTAAGAGAAGAAACCTAAGAGGTTATTCAACTATAAGATAAAGCTAGATACTTTTTAGAAGTATACTATTGTTTAGAAATAGCTCCTTAGTTATATTATCTACTATAAGGATCTAGAAGAGGATAAGTAACCTTATTTTAAACTAACTATATAGTAATAGACCTATCTTAATATATTAATAAAAGCTATAGATTAGTTAACTAATTACTAAGAGGAAGAATAATACTATAAGGATGAAATATATTAGTACTTCTAGGATAAAATCTAGAAAGTATTACTATAGCTCTATATTACCTTACTTAATTATAACCTTATTGATAATAAATACTAGAGTATAGTTATTAGTAGTCTAGTTATTCTAGGTATCCGAGAAGATAAGGGCTAAAAGATACCCGAGGATTATACTCCTAAACTCTCTATTATTATTAAGCTTACTCGGTTGATAGTTATCTAAAAGGTATATTAGACCTAGTAAGCTAGTATTACTTAGAAGCTAACCTAGTAGTAGAGTTAAGAAGAGGCCGAGGAGTAGAGCCCGAGCTATATTAAGCTTATATAAGGGATATCTTATTAATTTATAATATTAATAGGTAAGTATAAGAAGCTAACTCTAATAGATTAGATATTTAAGGCCTAAACCTATAGTCTCTATATCTAATATAATACTACTACTAAAGGGACTATATAATAAAAAGGGGATACTCTCTTATATTAGAGAGTCTAATTCTATATAGAATAGATCTAGAAGATAGTATATAGACTAGTAAGCTAGGCCCGGGGCTAGTTAATTACTAAGTTACTAATACTATAGATAGATTTATACTATTAGATCTAGGGTATACCCCTACCTAAAATCTACTAGGATAAGATCTAGGATAACCCTACTAAGTAGAGTATTAGATAGTTATTCCTTAAAGATCTCTAGAACCAATTCTTAATTAATAGTATAGAAGGTTCTAAATAGCTARTAAAGAGGGTTATAAGTAAGCTAGCCTTATAGAGGGATATACTATAGCCCGAAAGACCTAGTTAACTAATCCAATAGTACCGGAAGGCTATCTAGAAGTATAGGTATAAATTCGAGGTATTCTAAGAGGAGTTACTACTTCTTATATATATTACTAGTAGCTAGACTACTTATATAACTAAGATTATTAGGATCTAATACTAAAATACTAGGAATAGTAAGGTTTAGAATATCTTTATCAAGGATAGCTTAGTCTATTTTATAATATTATATTATAAAGGGTATAAGTTAAGTAAGTAGATCAAGGTTATTTAGTACTTCTTACCTAAAGAGGTTAAGGAGCTACTTGTATATTTCCTTTAGTTTATATTATTATTTTATAAAAGTATATAGATTATAAGTAGTAATACTATAGAGCCGAGTATATTTATATAGGGACCTAGGTTAACCAAAGAAGTAGAGGATAATACTAGAATAGTAATATCTTACYCTATCTATAAGAGTAGTTTAAATAATAAGAGCCCTCCTTCTAAGTAACCCCTAAAGATATAAGTATCTAATTAGCTCTRGAAGATCTTCTAATATAAGTCTATTGAATAGATAGGTATTAGATTAAATATTAGTCTATAGAGGTAAGCTATAATTACTATTAGTTAGAAGTATCTATAGAATATCTTTCAGGACAAGGATAGACCCGAGATACTTAACGATAACTACTTCGATAAGGATAATCCTGAAGGAGATAGCCTATAGGATCTATAAGCTAGCTATAGTATCTATATTACTAGTATAGTTTATACTTACTTAATATCTAAAGGTTGATTCAAGACTCTAAGCTAGTAAGAGTAGTTTTAGAAGATTAGCCAGGAGTAGTACTAGTTTCTTAGCTTCTATATTAAGTAAGACCAAGTTAGTAGCCTCTTTGGATGAAAGTAGAAGTAAAGCCTATAGGAGAGAGTTAATAAAAAGGTCTAGGTATAATAGTAGAAGAAGCTATAGATAGTAAATATCTATTATAGATTAGAGCTTATCCTTAGTCCCTATAGTCTATTTTATAGTAAATAAGAGATAGCTCTAAAGGCCATTATATAGAGAGAGAGTTCTATAGTTACTATTATAGGTATAGGGTATAGGAAGAGCCTCTTATTTATATTACTAGTTATTCTTATACCCGAGGGAACTAGTATTATTATTACTCTATTAACCTCTCTATAAGGAAACCTCTAGGAATAATATAAGTAAGCCAAGATCTATAGTATTAAGTAGAGAAGCTAGGATCTATATAAGACTAGTTCTCTAGTTTTTATTATACCCGAGTCAACTATAACTAAGACCTTTACTAACTATATTAGTCGGCTATACTATATACATTAGCTTAACTATATTATTATTAATAAATACTAGATAATCTTAGATAGTACCCCCTAGTTCCGGCTAAAACTATAATAACTAGACGAGCTAGCCCTTAAGGGAGTCTAGATAATATATCTAACTATAACTCTACTATTATAGAATAAGAAGGAATTTTATAATTTAACCTATATCCTATAAGGGTTCTAGCCTATCTATAGCTAGACTATATAACCTAATATCTAGTATTAGGTATAGAAGGTTAAGATTAGTACTCCTCTATATACTAGCTCTAGAAATAATACTCAAGAGTAAGGCCTTAGTCCTTAACTTAAAGTTATAATCAAGGAAGTTATTATAACTAAAGCCCTTGAATATTCTATACTTATAAAGATTATAATCTATTATAATAGTAAGAAAAGAGCTAATAAGCTTACTTATAAGTTAGGCTATAATACTTACTATTATAATATCAATAACTAAGATAGAAAAGTATAATAACTTAAGAGGTAGATAAATAGTATATCCCTCTACCTAGAGAGTATTAGTAGTTAGGTTATTATARCTATAAATACTCTCGGACTTGGGATTAATATCCCTGATATCTAGGTTATTATTTATATTAATACTATCTAGTAACTAAAAAACTATACCTAAGAGAGTAGCCGGGCTGGGCGAGATAGCTAGAGTAGTAAAGCTATTATTATCCTCCCTGTCGAATATAGGATCCTGATCGGGCTTACCCCACGGAGTATAGAGAGTGGACCTAATATCTAGGAGTTTATTAGTAGTACTAGGTACCGGCAAGCTGTCTTAGACTAGATTATAGATAGCTTTGATTACCAGAGATATAAGGTAGATAAGGAGTACTATAATATATACTAGAACTATATAGATCAGGCTCTGAGAGGCTAAGAGGAAGAGGTAGAGGATACTATAGTAAATGAAATCTTCTAGTTCTAATATAGCTAGTAGGAGTATTAATAGATATAGTATTAGAATCTCTAGTACTAGTATTACGAAGCTACTAAGCTCTAGGAGTTAAGAGAGTACCTTTATAAATAGAGTTAGGTATATACCTTATACTATCTCTAGGAGGAGTAAGTATAGGACTATCCTATTAATAAGTATCTATATACTAAGGCTTATATAATTGTTAAGTAGGCTTATTGGTTAGAGTAGAATATTAAATATAAGTAGAAATTTAAGTATTACTACTCCTATAGTATTCTATAAAGTATCTACTAGTGGTAAAAGTAGAAGGAAGAGTAAGACTAGTAGAAAGAGGACCGATCTATAATATACTAATATACTAGTATCTTATTTAGAGTTATTATAATATTCCTTTAGGAAGGGGATAATAATATATACTATAATATTATTTAAT